>JABFPN010001529.1:0-28339 GCA_022817305.1 Leptoteleia sp. ZL-2020 | reverse complement strand
TAAATCCCCCCCCCCCTCATTCATCTCTCCCCCCATCCCTGTCCTATCTTCGAGGCTGGTTTGTTGTTCTTTCCGTCGTGATTATCGACGTACTAAGTGGCAATTAAAAAAAAAAAAAACCTCGCCACCGAATTTGCACCTTCCGCCTTCACTCGTCCGCGCGCCTCCCTGCCCCGTCGCAAATCGCGCGCGATTCGCGCGAGTCCAAGTACGAGTTCGGTAGCCGCGTGCAATTGGGCGCAATGCTGTCGCGAGAAAATTGCGAGAGCGGCACGACAACGTAACGCGAGCACGTTGGACGAAAGACTGAGGCTGTATCGACCCAAGACCCCACGACTCGATTCTATTCGACTCGACTTGATTCGCGGCTCGACCCGACTCAACCCGACAGACCAGCCAACCTACCGACCGACCAACTGGAATTGTTACCGATCGGTGTGCGAGCGCGAGGACTCTCCCCAGCCATTGCGACGTATCCAGGAGTTTTTTTTTTTGGGTTAAGCTGGTTAAGGTTACCGGAACTATGTGATCTTGGATGCAGATGTTTGTTTAGGTTCCAATGATGGCAACGTGTGATGAAGGAGGAGAGGGGTGAGGGGGAAGTTAGGTTTACGTTGGCACGACTGAATTGACATTGCGGTGGAAGGATTTTGCGCGATGGGACAAGCATGAAATTGGGCACGGTTTGGGAAATTTCGAGTGATATTAGCGAAGTTGAGGACTGCAATGAACGTTTTTTATTGACTGAAAGGGAGGGGAAGTATTAATTTAGAAATGTTTAAATTATTTTCCATTCCTCTTAAATATTTTAGATATTGGCTGTGGCGAATTGCTATTCGAAACTTTATAATTTGTAATTTTAACAAATTTACAAATCCCTATGTATAGAGAGTATAAATAACTTATGAAGATATAAAATTTATTGATTTAAGATTAATTGAATGTTGCGAAATTGAGAGGTTAGTTGTATTTGCAGATAAAATACGAGTTATCTAAAGTAAACCATTTTTACAAATATTTGGAGTGTAGTAAGTAATAATTGGTTGTATTCTAGATAATTTGTATAAAATCGTTAATTGGAATTTTAATAAAAAAATAAATTAAATAAATACATGATAATAATGAATAGCAAATTGTAATATAAACTGACGCAGTGTAAAATATTTCAATAATACTTAAAAATCAAAAATAATTCTCTGCGTTAATAATATAAATACATCATTTTGAAGAAAGCCAGTTCGAAACAAAACAAAGCCCTCCGTCAATTATTTTGACTTCAAAAACATTTCTGTCAAAATAAAAAATTATTCCATCAATAATGAATCATTTTTAATTAAAATAATACAATGAAATTCAACTGTTCACAGCTTTACAATATCGCGAGAATAATTTTGAATAGATTATAATAATCGAATAAATTATAACATCATAACAATGATTATTGTAATGAGAAAATATATTGCATGAAATACAACATTCATTTCTTTATATTCACAGATTTCATACGAATTATCCACATTTTAATAACTTCTTCGGAAGTTTCAGCGAAGCATTTTCATGTCACGGTACATTTTCCTTAACACGCGAACCTTTTCCCTTCATTAAATCTGGCATTCAAAATCCAGCTCGTAAAAGTTATCTTATACGCCGTGACAACCATTTAATCCAGACGTAATAATGAAACAAGCCAATACTCCAAGAAATTATTCGATTGCGTTCTAAAATTAATTTTAAAATTAACAGCTGAATTAAATGAAACATTGCGTGATTGCAACCATCGGAAAATACAAAAAAGCTCTTTGATATGAATCTGACCTTTTGAACTTACATACACTCACGTCAGTCCTTTTCTTAACATATCGTTTCCTTACTTTCTTTTGTAACTTGCAATTATTATATATGTATATCATGTACAGTAAAACAAAAGATTGATATGAAGAAATATAAAACATTCGGTTCCTGTCAAGCTCCAGTAATTAATGAAATTTAATTCCATTTATTATGTATATTTAAAGTGTTTGAAAAATTACGTATGCATTATTTTTATTGCGTTACTGCATAAAGTTACATCATTTAAAGATATTTCTTTGACTATTTTCCTTTGAAAAGTATGTTATATAAAGTGTTTTTTAATTTTCCGAGAAAAAGCTAACATGAAAGCAGAATAACGTTTAAGTTTTAAATCCAATTTTAGTCGTCAATTTACAGTCAATTAAAGTATCTCATTTTATTCAGCCAATCGCAAAATTTATTGGACATTTGATGCCTACGTAAATCTACATAAAGAAAGGTAAACGACGTAATAAAACAAAAGTAAACAGAAACACCAAATCAATTAAAGCAATTTGAGAACCTCCTCATGCAGAGGTAAAAATAGTCGTTGACGTGAATGCGTTCTAAACATGGATTTTTATTAAAATATACTTAATTATATTTTAATCCTTTTTTTTAATGGCCAATTTTCCCTCGAATTTTTAATTAAGAATAAAATACAAAAGGTTACGTGTAAAAAGTTAGAATATGAATAAAAAAAAAGTGTATACTCGTTCATATCAAAATTTTTCATCTAAGCAATTTCAATGAGGGTGGTTATTAAGTGCGAAGGTTATTGGATGGAATAACGTTTTAATGCCATCCATTGTTTAGGATAAAGCTTGACAGTTCTAAAGTCATATCAAATTTGAACAGCTTGTAAAATTCTCGCTGAATGAACAAGTTGACAGTTTTTAAAGATTGTTGCAAAACTAGACCTTCTAAGTAACAGAAATATACAGAGCTTTCGGAGGGCTTACATGACTTAACTTCAATAAAAAAAAGGAAAAAAAAAGAATATGATAATCATACAAGTTTATTGTTTTCAGGATTTACACGATGGAAATTGGGTCAACTTTGCAAACTCTGCAATCGTTAAAATTGAATTTTTTGTGTTCCGAATTTTATCTATATATATAATATGAAATTTAAAATTAGCGCCTTTAATTGTGTGAAAAATGCTAATTAAATTAATTTAAAAAAACCTCTGCATATTCAATTATAAAAAAAATTATAAATAAGTAAGTTGGATGGAATTTAGTTTACTCAACATTTCTTTGATAAATACAACTATATTATATTACTCAACGAGGAGATAAGTAGTTTTGAGTTACACTCATAAAACTGTCTATGTAAGAATAATAGGATCTTCTCATGTTTAATAGATTTTCTATTAAATAGTTGTAAAACTTCTTAGTCCAAGAATAATTCTATTTATGAAAAATAGATTCTATTTAATGTCTAACCTAAAACCCCTTTTCTTCTAGTTAAATAAGATATTTTATTCACAGTAAAAATGAAATATGTTGGTAGCTCTTCAGACCATCAACACATTATATTTTTAAGGCAAATAAATAACTATATAACTATTACAAAAACTAACTCTACACTACCTGGTTACATTTACAAATTTTCCTTTCGCAGGGATTAAATTTCTGATTTTTCAATGTTATTCGATTGCATAAAAGCACCCAAAGATTATCAATTCTGCTCGATAAATTTCTACGCGGTTGCATAAATTAAGTCACCCCGTTATGAAGAGCGCGATTGCGGCATTGTCGATGAACTTTGACGTTGCAAAAACATTCGTCGTTATTAATCAAGTGTATCTGTAGCAGCGATTACGGTCATCGACCCTGTAAGACTACCTATATGTCGATAAAGACGTGCACACTCTACCAACGTAATTTGCTAAACGTTCAAGTTATATTCCGATAAAGAAACCCTCGAGACCAGTTATTTTAATTCGTTACAAAAATGGTCCAAAAATAGTGTACTGTTCCAATCAATTCAAATTGCAAAATTACTCGAAATTGAATATTAAATATGATACAGATATTATCAATTAGTTAAATATTTGCTATTTCTGGAAGATATCCTAATAAAAATGAAACATATATGACCATGCATGAATATATGTTTTTTTCTTCATTCATATATGCCCAGTAGGGAATGTTCTAGAAGCCCAGTATTGGTAAATTTGTTTACCAGTACAGTGACGGAATCGTACCAGTAATGGAGTGATAACACTGGGCCAGTACCATATAACTAAAGGTACCAGTTGTACACCTATACCCTACCAGTAATCATCCAACGTTGGTCTTGCATTGAACAATTTTTTTAAATCACCAGTACTGGTTCAAGTCTGGATCAACTATGGCGTTGATATTTTGCCTGGCATGTCTTACATCTGGTTATCTTCTGTTTTTGTTAATAACCAAGCTCAAACCAGTACCAGCCCTATCTCTTTACCAAAGTCTAGCTAACAGTACTGGGCCAGAATCGACCCCGTAGGTCGATTCTGACAATTTCCCATAGGGTACGTATGGAAATATTTGTAAGACAAAAAAAAAGGGGGAAATAGGTGGATTACGTTGGAGTATGATGAATGGGTTGAAGGCAGAGTTTTTAAACGAGTGAATTGAACGTGATAATGGCTAGTTTGTAGAAGGGCCTAAGGAAGAGCGTTTGAAAATAAATCGGCCATTCGCGAGGGCGCATTTAGGGGCACACTCGGGAAAGTGTACGTTTTGAATAAATAAAGAGCACGAGGAGTAGCGTGTAAGGTGCGGCATTGTAAGGGAAAAGATAGACAGGTACAGAAGCGGGGTCGTGTACGATATATCGAACAGACTCTATGGCGCCCACGCAAGCGTAAGGCCACCCTGTCTGCCGCTGCCGCCGCTACTCTCCTTGGTTTCAAGCTCAACTACTTTTCGCGAGCTAAAAAAGTGCTTGTTAATGAACGTGAATTCACAGTAAAGTCTCAAAATGTAGGTGCTAATTAATACTAATCTAAATTATGACAATTAGTTACATTAATTTATAACAAGATATTTTTATTACACTATAAAATATAATGTAAATATTGTTTTTTTAATAATCAAGAATGATAGATTAAAAATGTAATCAATGAACGAGACAAAAATATATTTTATTTTAATTTTTCGTCAGAGATTTAAACTCTGCAGTCGTTATCTAAATTGCCGTTGGATTTCATCCTTTTATTGGTTTAAAATTAGAATAATTTTGGAATTCAAGACTATGTTTATGTTTTCCAACGTTTTTTATTGAGACAAAAAAATTGTGATGCCATAAAATGGACAATTTACGATGTTACTTTACTATTCTTTTTTTCATGAAATTATAAAGGGGAGAAAATCTAGATTGTATAAATTATAAATGATTGTATTTTCGTACGCATTGCATTCGCGAGTGAAACACAACCGACGATTATCGTACGTCACATTTCTGTAGGAAATTATTAAGTATATATATGGTAACGGCATCAAGTACTTGTTTTACTCCAGGGTATATTGCACCCGAGAATATCAATACAAGTTCTAAGAAAATCATTTCTACATGTTCTTATACTAACTTGAAAAAAATATATAAAATTCAAGGTGATTTGACTTATTCGTATTAAATTCAAGAATTTACTTATACAAATGTGTCAAATTTAATTTTTTTCGATTATTAACATTTCTAATTAAACAAAATCTTATTTTCAGTATTATATTTTCTAAAGTGACACTAACGACATCTAATAACTGGCATCATAACTTTAATAAAATTTATCGTCGATAACTTATCTGGATTATACCAGTAAGTCGGTAACGAAGGATTTCGTAGATAAAGAAGTGCTTTTATCAATTGACGTAAAAAGTATTGATTATTTGCAAGAGTTTAAATTAAATAAATCAATAATTCTTAAAAATATACATGAATTTGTAAACCCTGCCATCGAGGAAATTTACAATGTAATAAGTTAAATAATAATGGTCTAAATAATGTTTTATAATTAATGAAAAATAGAAATAATAAGAAAATTTTTACTTTTGTAAATTTGTCCATTATGTCCTCAAAATACAAATATAAAAAGATTACAATTTTTTCAAAAAACTTTCTCTCAATGTATTATATTAGTTTTCAAAGATTAATTGTCAACAAATTGATAAGTTTTCCTAACTTAAGATAGTAATTGCTCCAATTTTTGAAGTATATAATAAGTTTACTAACAAAGTCAGTAATTTTTTTTATTTTTTTTTGTGTGTGTAAAATTGCACTGTGTCAAATAAGTGACCAACCCCACAAAAAAATAGGAAAAAAAAGCAGAACATATACAATAACCTTTAATGAACTTTTAGAAAGTAGACCTTGGTCATACCTAACATATAATTTGACTATTGTCAAGTTTAAAAAGCTACACACGATATTTCTTTACACTATATTCACGTGACAAAATGTCTAGCTTGTGTCTCAAGGTGTTCATTAGCAACGCATTGTAGAACACGACTTATATTTCTAACACTAATTATCAGCTAACTTTAAAATACCTAACACAACAGCGTGATATTTAAACAACAAACTATTATAAGATATAAAGAGAAGGATCTTATCGAAACTGATAAATATTTCAATATAACATCCCAATGTCATGTGTATAAAAATATTGTACAGCATGAAACATCACATATATATAAAGTCTATGATGAATTGCTAACTTAGTTTCGTTTGAAATTATTTATGTTCGTACATAACATAAATAATTGAAAAATTTGTTTACTTCGTACAATTCAACTCAGCATAAGAATATGTAAATGTTTAAAAATGAAACTTAAAAGAATTATTTTCTTTTATGGTATGTTTAAGAACTCTAATTCAATTAGAATAATGTTCTCCAGGGTGTATTTCAGTAATTATTACGCAAAGGAATGCCCAAACCTATTTATCTGTCTAAAATATATAAAAATATTATTGAACTTTATTTATCGATTCGAAGTGCGTTCTAAAAAAAAAAATTGCGCAATTCTTTTCGACGGATTAAAACGTTATTTAAACTGCACAGAAAAACGGATTACTGAAATCGACGATGGTTAAGTAGGTGACTGAATATTGAGGATAATTTTATTATAAATTTATCCCATCGTTTACGTTAGCTTATTATTTTATTAAAAATAAATAGAAAATAGTCATTTTCGCAATTCAGTTATATATTCGCGACACATATTATTCTTAATTTTAATATAATTTGAATGTATTTGGGTTATATCAGTTTGGAGTCACGTCCCCTGTATAATGCTGTCAAGATAAATGTAATTTATCCTCCCCTCTGAACTCTTACATGATGGATCCAGAAAAGAAATTTTTGGTACAGCGAATTCAATTTTTTGATGAGTCAAATATGTTACTTAATATAGGCTACATAGAATTAAACAAAATGCTTTACTTTAATGCCTCTTTCAGAGTTTCTTTTAACATTTATCAATAACTTTTGAATAATTGGAAACAAAGCACGTTTACTGAAATAATAAATTTGAGAGAGAGCAAAAAAAAAACATTATAAAGGAATAATAAATACTGGCTTTTTTTACTTAGGAAAAAGTAATATAATATTACTATTATTACCTTCATTTCAAATGTATGTCAGTTGTCAATAAACATTACTGCCTTTAACAAAAAAATTTTTTTCTGTATTAGATATAAACATAACATTAAAAATTGTTGCCTTTGTTTTTATAAACAGTGATATTTTCTGTCATTTTTCTCAGTATCATAAAATAGAAAGTAGTTGTGTTAATTTAATATAAATAAGGATTTAGTTTTTTAATGTATAATTTAATATTAAAAACACTTATTGTAAGTAGATTCTGCGAATATAACATTTAACTCGTCAACATGTTCTAAAAATGATTAAATATTAAAAGGTTCGAACGTGTTCGAACCATATCTTGAGTTGAACAATTTATAAACTTTCTGGATTATTGGAAAGTCTAATATTTATATATAATATTTTAACGTTTCTTCGTGTTTCATTTAAAATTTTAAGACTAGAAAGTTGCAAAGAGTTAAAGAAATGTTTGTGTGAAAGATATTTATAAACATTTTTAGTTGCACTTTTAAACAGTTATTAAGAGAGTTAAATTTAGTTCTTTCAAGTGAAAACTTGATTTACATATTTTCTCACAAAATTAGGTTGAAGTGAGAAAAGAAATTGTCCAAAGTTGAATAAAATCAAAAGATCCACATTTTGTTATATCTAATTGTGATATGAAAATAAGTAAAAATTCAAAAAAAAAAAGATGTTAATTAATCTGCAATTAATAAATAAGAAAAGTACTTTATTATAGTTTGCATACTCCTAATAAAAACTTTAAATTATTAAGCTTAATCATTATTAACAATAAAGTAATTTTATTGGTGTGCTCAACCAAATAATTATCAATATTTTTCCATCATCTCCATAAAGGTCCATTTTTTTACTTTCATAAGAAATATATATTTATTACTGAAATTATTTATATTATCATTGAAATTTTGTTCAAGAAATACAAGCACAAGTTCCACGCCACTGATAAGCTCGTCTTAAATCAAGTCTTATTCCCGAGGTAAAGTCTGCCCGTCGCGGTTCTTGCATCAACGTACCCCATATTCCATTGACATCCAAGTGTCAAGCGTCAAAATCGCTCCGGATGGATTGCACGGTCGAGTTTCGCGCTTTATGAGTGCCTACTTGATTCATTGGCCCGCCCCCCTCCCCCGCGACGAGTCAATAAAAGTCGCGCGATCAGCGCAAACGGCCTGGCTACGTAATCGCCGTATGTACACGCGAAATGGCAACTACGTGTGTGTACGGGTACGCACGCATATATGTCCAACAACCGTTAAGTACCAGCGTCAACTCAGAAAACCGACCAAAGCCTTCGCGGCGCGGTTTAATGAGTGTCGCGGCTCTTTGCCGAACGGCGACACTTGTCAAAGTCGCGCTTCATTATTTTCGCTCCTAATCCCGGCGTCAAATTATCCGACAAATTCATTTCTTTTTTTTTGTGCGTTTGGTAACACGCCGTGGGAACCGCGTTTCGTTATACTTTTCATTCGTTTTATATTTTTTAATTACTCCTTTCTTTGACCCTTGTGCTTTTCGTTTCCATTTATTTATTTTTTAATTTTTTTTTTTATTCTGTTTCGTCCGTTGGGTAATTTTTTGACGGGCAATTATATTAATTATGAATTGTGCGTCTGACTTTTTTTTCCTTTGAAAATTTTATAGTGAATAATATTGATATTTATATAATAATAAATTGGGTCAAAAGTGTCGCATTCTAACGAAGCTGCGGTCGAATTTCTTCGGAGTGATAACCGGTTTTGTGCGACCCGCATTTTTTTTGCGCCAAGGAGTGGACTTGGTATTGTGCTCGAAAAAAGATTCGCAGGAGCTTTCGGTGTGTCTCAGCGGCGATGTCGCAGACTGACCGTTAAAATCGATCCGCTGTCCGTCAAGTGAAACGGTAAAGATTTCTTATCTTATATTAATGAGCGCGTGTCGCTCGTTTTGTTGTGGCCAAATGTGCTTGCTTTCCGGGGTATCTTATTTGTTTTTACCAATGTGGATGTGTAACTAAGATTTGATGCATTTATGTACAATGTAAATATTTTCATTTTCAATTTTACAATTTTAAAGAAATATTAACATAATTGTATTATAAATATAAATTTAATAACGTTACCAATAATTAGAATTGTTTAATCTCATAATATTTATGGTAAGACATAAACCATTTTATTTTACTTTAATTCGTTTTATTCAATTCTCTGACATATTGTATTTATAAATTTATTCTTACAATCTTAACTTATTAGACACGCGGTAAAGTATGCAATAACCTATCTTATATTAAAAAAAATTGATATAAATTATTGAGAATATTAATTGAAATTTATGGTACTATCATGTCATAATTTATAGCGACGTCTACGTCAAAACTTGTATGCGTGTGCTGAATTAAAAAAGTTAAAAGACTTGCGCAAAATTAAAATGAGTATGTAAATTAATAAATTGAATTTAAAACTTTACAAAAAATTACATTATCCGACTGTAAATTGGCAAAACATAATTTCAAGCATTGGAAAACTACTGAAATTAATTTGTCAAACTTTATTTTACACGCGAGAAGAATTACTTTAATTATTTGTAACAATAATTACAAATTACAATATAGCGTGTGAAAAATTAATTTTTGTATCCATTAAAGTGTCATTTTATGACATTGGTCTTTGTGTTAAATATTGATAGACTCTTCCACTTCCTTCAACTAAATTTTTGTTTTCAATTTAGTTACATTAATAAATAAAGATCGACCCGTCAGAATGTGTCGCACCCTTCACATAAACGAAATAGGTTTTTTTTTCGGATTGACTTTATATTCCTTTGACCAATGGGACAACGCGGTTACACCGGAAGATCAATAAAAATAGGGGCAAATATGAACTAAGCATATCTCCTCGCACACAATATAAAAGAAATACGCACAAAAACAATCTTCGTTTCTGATTCCGTAATTTCGTAGTTTTTTTTTTCGTACGAAAAATAAAAGAACTATATGGAAAAAGAGGAAGAACTTAATGAATGGATGAGATAAGAACTTTGATTGAAGTTAAGTTCTTTCCGGGACTTTTTTACGCGACTCGTTATGAAAGTGATTGTCGTTGTAAATACGACGGAAATAATTCATACAGTCGTGTCAGAATTCAATGCAAATTTCAATAAATGCTACACTATTCAAGTGGTCATTAATATCTGAGTGCACAATTCTCGCAGGGCTTTCACTGCAATTTCGTTAGATAAAACAATTTAAATTTTAAAGAGACGTAAAATATCCGACTCTCCATTAACAAGTCAAATTGTAATTTCTAACATCATTGTATTTTATAGTACGAATGGTCTTAAATTACCAAATAAAATTAAACAAATATTTCTTCGAGCACGTTTTAAAGAAATAAATAAATTTTCCAGATGAGTTTGTTATAATTTCATATTCTAGTGTAATTTTATAAATCCAATTTAAATTTTTGCTTTTTTTAACTTATTTTTGGATACATAATACTTTTTTTTAAAAAAAAAAAAAACTTTGTTTTAAAAACACGTTAATTATTATTGAGAAACTGTTATATATTTGTAGCAAAGTTGAAAATATTTTTCGTGCTTTTTTCTCGGTGTATTTATGTTTATAAAATATTAAAAAAAATATTACAATGAAGTGAAAATTTCGGCGTAAAGTAACCATTGGGATGAAATTCGACAGAATTAATGCAGACCGTATTACGAGAAACGGATGAACTTGAATATAGTATATACTTAATTAAGATATTACGTGTCTCGCAGAGAAAGAGAGCTTACATTTGCGAAGGCAATGAATTGTCTGAAAGCTTTAAAGCAGATACACGAATTGGACAAAAGCGTTATTTGATGCACACAAAACATTGTTTCGCTCATTGTGAAAGAGCATGAAACATTATTACGTCATTTTGTGGAATAATTACATAATGCCGTTGTAACATTCTTATAAAAAAAAATTAACGACAAAATTAAGCAAATTAGTGCAATTATTGAAGAACGAAAAAACTTGACCCGAATTAACAAAAAAAATTCACGAGATACTTTATTAACACGAAGTTATGCATTGTTCTAAAATATTACATTACACAACGAGGGATGCAAAGTAGATAAATGTGCATGAGTGCAAGAGCACACAGAATTATCAGTTTTTCTCCTTTGTGATAGGTTGCGTATAATATTGTTCACAACAAATGAGCGGGAATCACTATTTTTCTAACCTTCCACGTAACGAAAAGCTTTACCTTCCTCACAACTTTGTGAAAAGGTATACTTCAAAAGATGGCTTCGTACGTGATCTTGCAATATTTAAAAATGAGCTGTTAAATTCCGAATATCTTCCCCTTTTTATTTATCTATATGCTTTTTATTTATATCTGATAAATAATTTTTTTTAGATAATTAAAAATATATGTATGGTGGAAATTTTGAGGATTTAACAAATGGGGAACGAGTGACATTCCACCTTAATAATCAACGATAAAAGGTTTATATGAAAAATAATTATTGATAAGATAGAAAAAATATTTGTCAATGAGCTTTGTTACATAAATGATAAGAATTATCGCAAATACAGATAAGATATGATTTTTGATGAAATCAAAGATAAAATAATTGATGAAATTGATGACAATGTCAATCACCAAAATTTAATATAATATACAGAGTATATTAATATAAATATGTAAAGCAGAATATAGTAAATTATGTTGATTAAGGTGATTACAAAGGTGCTTTCTTTTAAAAGATAGAAAATAATAATAACTCAAGAGTTTTAGAACAAATTACTAACTTTTGTTAGCAAATTGGGCACACACTTAAATTTCTATAATATTCCCCAACCATTAAATCTAATATTTAGTAATTAAAAAAATTTACATACTAATAGGTATGTAAATATTTAATAATGATTATGAACGTATATAAATACAAATAATGAAACTTTACATTGTGAGAACAAATTTTAAAAAATTATAATCTTTCTCTGTAAATTGAAGACAATGCTGCAAAAAGTAGAATACAAAATTGTATTATATCTATAAATATTATACATATTATGTATAATATACATAAATTTGTAAATATAAAATGACAAGTCATAATATTTGCATATTTTATGAATATATATTATTCTTTTTTCATCTGTACTATTTGTACAAATGAAATATCATCATTATAAAAATGATAGTTCAGATAAATTTATCAAATACTTGTTTACTCTGTGTAGATCTTTACTAAATGTGCTTAACATCTGAACAAGACGTCCCTCCTTGAAAACAATGAAAATGGGGAAAGAAAAATGAATTACGAAAACGGAAACAGATGCGTTTAAGACCTGTTTTGGAGTCGACAGTAAACTGTGAAATTTTCATTCCAAAACGATTCGAAGAAACATAAAGGTAAACAAAAACTGAACAAATGTTCAATGACTAGATAAAAGGGTCAACCGAGCATAACTGACATTGTCTTATTTCAGGGAACATTGTTTTTCGTCAAAATCTTTTTATACATTTTCCATTTCAAAACTTCAATTATAGTAACCGAAACAGTAATAACACCTCCAATCTTCTCTCTAATAAAAATCACTTGAAATTTACTCGCACATTATAACAATAAAAAATTAATGAAAAATTATAATCCAACAACTTTAAATAAAATAATTAATAATACACAATCTAGCAATTGTAGCAAACAGAGTTAACGAAAAGCTAACAAATGCAAACTTAAATTTAAATATGTTATACTGAAAAATTGATGACAGAAAATATTATCACTTTTAACTTTGTTTCAGACACGTATCGGTTTTTCAATAAAAATTAGTTTTTTAAAGGTAAATATTTTTGTTTTAATTATATAGACATAACGTGTATGTTAAAAAAAAACTATACGTTTTTGCCTTTAAAACAATAATATTTATTCAAAAACTGACATAGAATTGAAATTAAGTTAAAGACAGTAATATTTCGTCATATTCTTCTCAGTACAAAAACCAAATCATCCACAAATAATTATTCCTCATTTGAAATTTTGAGTTACCCCTTAAAATAAAGGTTTCTGAAAATGCACGTGAACTTATTTAAGGTGAGTAATACACGAGTCGACACCGTATCATTAAGCCGTGTACCTGTAATGAGTCGGGATATTTGTTAACGGAAGCAGGTAACACGTAACAGGAACGCAGACGTCGAGTACGAATCCGCCGTTTTTCGCTACGCAAACGAGTCCCTAGACGTGCGTTGGTAAGCGCAAAAGCCTTTCCGTGCACGCGAGAAACTCGTACAAGGGGGGCTTCAAAGGGGTCCAGTGCGCGATCGATATGCGTGCAGCGATAGAACGGCGCGGTCTAGCCGCTATCTCCGCAGGGGTTTTAACCGGGAATCATTGCTCCATCTCATTGTCACTTAGCTCCAATCGACGGAATTAATTCACTTTTAATCCCGCCGCTCGTTCTACTTGTTTAATCGATCTGTCCTCCCTGTATCTTCCCATTTTCCTCCCCATAAAAAGGTAAATTACGGTGACAATATTATCGGCTCAGTACTGGCACTTGGAAAATAAGTTTACCTGGTTTTGCAACATTTTAAACAGATGCGCAATTATTGCAAGTATCAGGGAGAATCCAAACCTTTACACTGAAAAAAAAGGATTGTAAAAAATATTAGACTTTCTAGTAAACGTCGGATATTCTTGTCAGTTTATATGAAATACTATTTGAATCTAATAAAATATATTGGAATTTTAATTATTGTTCAATTTCTAGCATTTTATTCTAGGCTTTAAATAAATTTTACTAGACTCGAATAGTATTTTTGAAAATGAGACAAGTATACCCGGCGTTTACTAGATTTTCTAATATTTTTCACAAATCTTTTTTTTCAGTACAGTTTGAATTCAATTATTAGCATTAATTTGTTTTAATCAATGTTGCAATAGTATAAATATTTTATTTGCATTAATCAATTTAGTGTATTAGTAGTATATTGTACCAAATTACTGCGTATAATTAAGGAATAATAGTATGTAATATTAATTAGTATATGGAAATGTTTACTTGGAATTATTGATCTAATTTAACTTTAATGCCTAGCAATTTTCTTGTTAAATTACTATAATTAAATAATTGGTTGCCTTTATCATAGGCATTTTGAAAAAAAATGACGTAAAAAGGTTTTGTTGAAATGTAAATATGGGTGGGTAAAATAGAAATACAAAAATAAAATGTTAATAATATTAATTGAACATTATTATAAGCGCATACGATATTGTGCATACAATGTATGATAATGTTTTAAAATAATAATCATAACAATAAACGAGCACGATTATTCAACAAGATAAATAGAATATATGTATATATGTATATATAATTAAAATTCAATATTTATAATAACTCGGTTAACTGAACAAGTGGGTATTAAAATGGAAAACTGTCTATTTAATATGGAAATTATTTATATATTTTTTTATAAGTTCTATTATAAAAATTTCGTTTAATCTTTGTTTAATCTAATCTCCGTAGAAACAATGATGCTTTGTCGATGTTAATATAAACTGATTATCACAAATTTCACAACTTATGAACATTCAGATTTTTCAAATGTAAATTTCAAACTCGGACTCATTTTAACGAAAGTTTGCGCAGAGAAAGTCCTGGCTTAATGGAACAAGCGAGCGGAAATTGTTTTTGGCGCGTAAATTTAAGTCGTCGAAAATAACATGTTTCTAAATATAATTTTGCAATGAATGAAGCTTATTTATAAATAAAACGTACAAAAAAAATTTGCATAATATTTTATTGGTAATAAAACTTTTCATTAATCAAAAGCATGAAATTTTCAATTTTTAATGTAAAGCTACAACATAGGAAAAGTACCAAAATATTTGAATTATTTTGCTGGCACAATAACTTTTCCTATATCGTTAACATAGATTTACTTTAAGGTTTTAACATATTAATTTTTAATGTATATTCTTGATTCAGTGCACTTTTTATACACAACGTTTGTCAGATTTATTTCGAGCACTTTCAATTACACATCGATTAATAATTAAGGAACTTATCGCGAAAAATTACCTGCCTCGTATTAAAAAAATATAACGTGCTTTACGCTTTAATGTGTTATTAATAATTGTTTAAATCTAAATTAACTTTTTTTTCCCCTCATTAAGTCTTTTAACATTTTTATTTCTAACGAGCATTAAGTTAGTGAATTTAAACAAATATATTTTTTATCATACTTGCAACAATTTAACATTGTTTAATGGGACTGGTTTTATTTTACTTTACTGTCAAATAAGTTTTATTTTCCACAAACTGACAGTATAAGTAACCGATAATTTTAGAACTCCTGTACAAGGAAATTGAAATCATAATATATAGTATCGATCCACGAAGTGTGTCCAAGGTCTCACAAGTAACATTATCTAATTATACATTAGTCAAAACGTGTAATTATGAGTCGATTATCTTGGCGCATGAAATTTCGCTTGTTTGCATGAAGTTATATTCACTGATCAGCTGGCCAATGACCGTCTTTCCATTGCGCACGTGTCCTTTGTGATATAACTCAAGTTTCTATTGTCAATATTTATGTGGACAAATACATTAGTTCCCTCCTCAAAGCAAAGTTTGCTCAAATGTTGTTCGTACAAATTCGGTATTTAATTGTCAAATTTCTAAGGAATGCCTCAATTTATGTTCCACTGAGAATCTTGTTAATTTCGAAGTAAATCAGAATTCTGGTTGAATTGACAAATATGTTGGCTATTTCAACCAAATTGGAACTAATATTTTATAGTTATCCCGAAATTTAACCAACTATGTGGTCAATATTAATTACTGAGAAAAAATAAATAGTAATGCTAACCATTTAATGATACAGCTTGCAATTATAAATAGTTAAAAATTTATACAATGTAACAAGAGGTATCATAGTTCTGATAATTAGTACTTGAAAATCTGTCACCATTTACCAAAATCTCTGGCAATGTTCTTAACATGGAACTTTCTCTTCCTTGTTAAAAAGTTTTTTTTTTAAACTGAAGAAGCACAAACGTTATCTTTACATTCTTCAAATGAGAAATAAGATATAATTTCTTATTAATTTAAAATTATAAACTGATAAAAAGTTAGAGTGGTTTTTAACTTGCATAAATAAAAATTCTCACTCATGTACGACTTTACACTTTGTACAGACAATATTTAATCCATAAGTATTACTCTCACTTTTAAATTTATGTATATCGAATTTAATTTTGTTAAGAGTTAAAATTTTGAACTCTAAATAAAAATGTTCGTTTTAATAAAACAAAGTTTTAATTCGGCGACCCTCGTAAGAACTTTGTAGAATTTAAGTTGCAGTTTCAAAGGACAGATGGCACACGTGCGAGAGCGTTGTCAAAATTCGAGAGGAACCTGTTTATCCGTAATATATATTCCCGGCGTCGTCATAATTATGAGCGAGAGACGGAAGCGACTTGTAGGCATACACGATCAGTATGACTAATTCGATAAGCGCTTCCAACATGTACGCACACAAACCTTACGACTTACAACCCGCATAGTTTTGCAAAATTTATCCGTGTGACATAACAGTTATTATTAGCCACTTTCCAGAGCGAGGCAATCGGTGCAGTGTCAACATAAATATTTTAACTGAATAGATTGACACGATTCGGGAAGTTGCATACCTTTTTGTTCCAAAAGTTTTCCAAAAATGTTTCATTTCGGATGAAAAATTTAAATTTACAAATGACCAAGGACGAAATATCCAGAATCTTACAGTAATTTCCAACAAAATATTAGATGATTCAAAATGAAAAGAAAGAATAATGCAAATTGAATTTATGCTCGGAAACTTTGTAAATATTTAGTTGAAACAATCGAGAGCGTATGAATCACACGTTCATTCTTAGAATATTTACTCAGAATCCTCACGTGGATTTGAAGAGTTTTATGAAGTGACGTAAATTCCTATGCGCACTTTTATTGATGTGGAAAGGAAAAAAAAATAATTATGCGTCACGAGCACACGTAAAGGACAATTGAATTGAAATAGTTATGGCGGTTCCTTTTACACTAATTAATAATCATTGTAGATGAAATTGCAAGAGAGGCAAACTGCTTAATAAGGAGTGGTAGAATGCAGAACCTAACCTTAACAATAACAATGCCATGGTATAAACAGTGTTGTCAAAGTTAAATTACATTCCTATAATTGTAACAATTTTATCCCTGACTAGTGTAATTGTTTATACAGTTTAAATGATTCATTTAAAGATCTTAAAGCTTTCATTATTTTTATACTTCATAACTCCAATTGATAAAATTTGTTCTTGAATCATGTCATAATAATAATTATAATAATAATAATAATAATAATAATAATAATAATAATAATAATAGTTATTTTCATTTTGTTCTACCCCAATGATTGATTGCACTTCAATCAAAATGTAATTCCCAAGCGGTCAAGTAGGGACACTTACCCAGCTTCAAATGTTTGAAAATATCTTTGGGAGCGATCTCATCAATGTCCAATCTCTTTGGAACAACCGGGGCCTTCGGCTGAACCTTCTCCACGGGTTTGGTATTAAAGGAAGACTTGATTGGCGAATTTTCAGATCCTGATTCGAATTCCGAATCACCCTGACCAGAAGAGAATAGGTATTTGTCCGAACTAGACTTGTATCCCACCGGGGAGAGGTCCTCTTTGGGTTCCGGGGGGAGCGGTTTGGTTGGTGCAGCATTGCACTGATCTTCCTCCATGTACGAGACAACTTCGTCCTTCATACCCCAATCGTCGCAGTTAAAGTTTTCCTTAGTGTTCTTGAACTTCTCTAATTTCGGACTATCAGAGAACATAAGATCAGGAGAGGATCGTACTTCCTGGACCGGGGCTATTATATCAGAAGACATCATGAGAAGGTCCCCTCCTCCCGGCTGAACATTAACATCCTCATCATCGGACCACGGCTGATCAAAATAATTATCATCGTCGACCTTTGCCGGATCAATCAAAGGCGGCGGAGGAGATTTAATCTCCTTCTCAGATTCGAGAAACGACATGACGGCCTGCTTGGTGTCCTGCTGATTGGCTCGGTTAACCTCAAATTTGATGAAATCCGCGGAGCTGGCCGAGGGCGGAGGGGTGGCCGGGGGGGTTGGCGATTCCCGTTCGAAGCCCGTCCGCGGATTGTCCTCGATATTATCATCCTTCTTCTGGTCTCGCTCCTCTTCGAGGTTCCTGGCTACATCAGCCAGCAGAGCGTCGGACAGACGTTTCATATCGGAGGCATGTCTGGATTGGTCATTCTCCAGGTGCTCGAAGTCGTCGGTTGAATCATGTTCGCGCTTCATCGCATTAGCCGGAGGGGGGTAATCCGACAAGGACGAGAAGAGAGCGTCCTCGACCTTGCTGGTGGTGGAGAAATCACTAGACATGGCTACAACTTCTTCCACTGAATCTCAAATATCTCAATTAAATCCTCCACAGTTGAACTCTCCTCGACGGTCGAAAGTAGACTATTAAAACGTTGA
Source organism: Leptoteleia sp. ZL-2020 (assembly GCA_022817305.1). NCBI lineage: Eukaryota > Metazoa > Arthropoda > Insecta > Hymenoptera > Scelionidae > Leptoteleia > Leptoteleia sp. ZL-2020. The sequence continues at coordinate 9,371 of JABFPN010001529.1, read as the reverse complement.
ACCGGGTGACTACTAGGGTTTACTAGTTGGATTATCACATGAACCTATTTCACGAGCAACCGTACTAGAAAAAAAAAGACGAAGAATCTGTACTTTCAAGCACCTTCGCAGTATCCGCGGCCTAATTAAGTGGATGAACGGACAATTATGTCGCTATCCTCGAGTACCTCCCAAAAGACACCTCTCGAGACGACGTCGTTGGGCTTTCAGCGAGCTGACGGGGGGGTGGCAACGGGCTAAAACAGTTCACCCAACCCTCGGACTCCTCTAACGAAGGGGATTGTGACCTTTGGCCAGCTGGACGGCTGGATGTTCCCCGACACCTTTCACTCGCAGTCTCCAATCGATGCTTCCCGCTGTCGAGAAAAACCCGGATACGGTTGGTCTTACGGCAGAGACTCGACGCGCACTCGCACTGAAGCCGGCACCGGGGGGGCCCCGTGAAAAAACACGGGCAACGTCGTTGCGGATAGGTGTACGCGCGCACCGCCTTCGATGGGGAAGCGAACCACTCGCTACGCACTTGTCGAATGACTAAGCGGGCCGAGCATAGCGCGGAGCCGCTGACACGGCTGCTTTGTGTGCACGTACTTGGCTTGCACCGACGTCTGTATGGGTGCGTGCTGCGTCTGTGTGGTCGACCTCCGTGCACGCCTAAGATGGGAAGACCGCGAGACGCCGTTGGCCGTTACTCGACGGATGCTGGCGACGGGACGCGCGGACCAGCTTCGCCGACAGCGCGACACAATGCTCGGGGTGTGTGGGAGAGCGTGCGATCGGTACAACGGCGCGGCTGGTATCGTCAGCCGCACTCCAGAACGAGTCCAACTTTGCCGGAATAACCCAGGCAAGGCGAAACGTTAAGCCCTGTACGCAATCTCGTTATTGGCGCGGCGCGCGCAGCCTTTTATTTTCAAACGTAGATCTGCTTGAGGTCCTGCGTCCTGCGGCCACTCACGGAGTCGCATTTCGGACTTATCGATGAGGGGAGGGGGGCGTGCGGGAAATGCGCGATGATATTCAAATTGGCGGGCTTCGCTTACCTGTCGCGTTTTGCGGGCAACGCTTCCGTTGACTTCCGGTGAACCGTCGAGGATGACACTTTCAGCGAGCGACGCTGAAAACGAATTAAGATTCGTGGTTAATGGATCGGATAATTGATTAGAGAGGAGGAATGGCATTAAAGTTGTATGTTTATTCGTGTATCTGCTTTGCGGATTGTGCGGTTTACCTTTCAATGAGGAGACATCGGGAGAAATTTGGTGGATTTTGAATGACACGCGCGCGCAATTGTTGATAACACATCTTGAAGTACGATTATATCTTATCGCTCTGACTGAAATAATGGATTCTACGAAACTTTCTAAACTTTCTTATCGTCTAATTAATGAGGCTGAATTTAGCGATTAAGTGGGATTGGAAGTGTAATGGATATCTGAGATTTGGCAACTTTTTTGGCGATGATATTTCGAGAGGAAAAAAAATTAAATTGTTATCCCCTAATAGCAAGGAATATTCCAAAAGTAATTGTCAACAATATTCCTATGTTCGACTCCAGAAATATTTATGGTACATTTATGGAATATTAAAAAAACAAATCACCCAAGAATACAGCCAAAAATATTTCTGAAACCGGACGTTAGGATAATTCTTTGGTATATTCAGAATATTTTCAGAATATATCAAAAATATACCTTGTTATTATAACCATTCTATATTTCCTTCAATCGCAATCGGGTCGTAACGACCTTGCTTTGTAATTTATTTCTGTGAGATCTGTCATTCACATTAGTATTATTGCTTTGCAAAATTGGTATCATTAATATCAATTATTTAACACCATAATTCAACGTGTAATGAATTCTATAGGCACACTTTTTTGCCACTATGTTATTAATATTTCCGCATCCGCCGTACAAAATGTAACAAATGCGGAATATATGAAAAGTGTTCGTGCTTGTCAGCTGAATAATAATGCCAGTGTTCAATTGAAATTGTTATAATGAAAAGGAAATCGAGCTTGAACGTTCTGCTTTTTTAAATCTTACGAAGCATTGAGTATATAAACACTGGAGACTCAATATTTATTAAATCATTTACCAAGAAATAACTTTACTTTGATGTAGCCCATTTATTGAAAGATAAATTAATATAGAAAGCTTATGAATTAGCTCGGATGAAGTTGGTGCAATTAAAATTCATTTAATGTAAACTTTGCTTCCAAAAAAACCTATTTTTGTTATTTAATAATCTTCAAATTAAACATTTATAAATAATGAATCAAATTTGTTCGTGTACCATAAAAGGTAAAAAAAAAATGGGAAGTTTTAATTTTTTATTTTAAACAAAAATTAACTTCAAATTATGTGCGCTGTATAATTGTCTTATGATAAAAAAAAATAAATAATAAATTAACGGCAATGTTCTATTAAACGTAATTAAATAAATCAACACCTTCCAATAATATACTAGATTAAGTTAAATGTAATTTATGCGGACATTGAAGAAATAACGTCATAAAAAAGATATTGATGAGAAATTAATACCTGACTAATGTATATAAATGTATTTGGTAAAATTATTGTATTAAAAAGTTTAGATAATTTTTGTATTATTTTCACCAGTTAGAATTCTAATCAATAATCACAAACACGTTATATCTAATGTACCTAACAATAATTATTGATTAATTAATGACAGTAGGAGAATAAACTATTATAAATTTCTTATTATCATGAAAGAATTGCTTTCATTATATAATATATTATATTTAATTATAGATATTACTCATTCTACATCCTTTTCACTGATCCTGCAAATGAATAATTTATTTTGTCATATGTGTCCAAGTTTTTAATATAAAAATAAATATAATAATGAAATATGTATATAAAAATTCTTTTTAATAATATTTTCAACTAATTGATTAAACAATTAAAGACAAATAAATGGTTAAATTGTTATAAGTATAACAATTTTGTACATTGTACAAGACACATGGTAAAATCGGCAAAGCTTTTTTGGATCCAATTACAATACTTTTGATAACATTAATTGTACACTTTTTCTGAGTGCCGGTTGAAATGACACTTTACAAACGAAAATGAATCATGAGATGTGAATTTGCACGATAACTTATGTATACATTCTAAGTATCGTTATCTTTGCCGAGAAAGATAACACATTTTGGTAATAATAGTAAATCCTTACACACCTCTATTTATTGGTTCAAAAACTGTATATAAATCTGTCATACTTCAATGAATTATGTCATTAGTGACATAAAAAAAAAGAGGATCGTTCGTTTCCATTGCTTTATTTTTTATTTACAGATAACAAATATTTTACACAGAAAAATGTGACAGTTTAATAACTGTTTTTAACTTTGTTTCATGTACATGTTAAAAATTACTGTTGTTTTTTTTAAACAAATATTTCTGTTTTAAGCATAAACATTGCTTTGAAAACTGGCATCATTGCTTTTAAAAATAGTAATATTTATTCAAAGATTGAGATATATCAAAAACAAAGTTACGAAAACAGTATTATCTTTCATCATATTTTTCTCAGTGTAGTCATTTTTTTTCTAAATTTTTTTCTTGCACGTAGTTATATATATTCATATTATATTAGTTGAATTTGTTATTTATTCTTATTTATCAAAACTTTTTTTTATTAAATATAAAGTGTTTCAAGCTTATGCGTGTTAATAATGAAGAAATTGAAATACTAACAAAAAATAATTCGGTTATCGGTCAATAGATTCCGTCGCGTGATAATACATACTTATGTTCCATCATTATAAAACGAAATCATTATCATTCTTCTATATCATTACGTACTTTTTATTCAACTACTTATATTTACAATGATGCGCATAATAGTAAAAAGATGCTTTTGTCGTACAATGTTTTACCCTTTTCAAGTAAACATAAAGAATAAGAAATAAAAAAGAATTATATACAACAATAAAAGATAATTATTTTGTAAATATAATTGTATTATGATATTTAAAAAATACCAATGCTTGAGAGTTAAATGAAACGGTCAGATAAATAAATAAACAAATATGTCAAGTTTGCCGATAATTGTTTAATATTTACTTATAATATGTATTATAATAAATTTATTACGCGTATATATTTTTCCATAAAAAAATAGATGTCTAAAAAAAATTGGAATAATAGATAGAAAGTTATAATGGAACATTATATATATATGTTCATTTAGCTTGTGACGTAGAAAAAAGCAATAAATCTGCATGGCGCCAAGAAAAAACCAGAAAGCGCAAGTCTAAATACACATCGCATTACGGTAACATTACAACGTAAGTTTAAAGAACCCCAAACCCCAAGTAATAGCCCTGACATAACAAAAAACTGACTATTGATTTTCAAAATAAGTTTCTATTTTTACTTATCGAATTACAGTTGTCCAAAGTTGAAAGAAATAATGAATTACTACTATTATTATTTATGGTGAAATGAAATTATCACCATGTAAATTTCTTGAGAAACTATGTTACAAAAATGAAATGAAATAGAAAACCTTAATTTGACATTCTCTATTACTGCTCCACGCAGTACTGAACATATGACTCCAAAGTTGATTGTAAAAAGTTTATATTAAGCATTCATTAATATTAAACAAATATTGACAAATGTTAGGAATGACCTTTGAAAGCTCAATTTTGTTTACTACGTCAATAAAATATTCAAATTTTGCGCACTTCTTATCTTCTTTTAATTTCTATTTATAAATGGATTACTTTTTTTGGAAACATTTAACACGCATCTCTAAAATGTACAGCGAACATTTCTATGTAATTCAATTTATTTAATTTTGAACAAATTCAATTACTAAGTTCAATATTTAATGAAATATATTTAAAGAAGAAGCTTGAATTTAAAATACAACAGGTATCTTATTAATGCAAAAGTTTATACATATTTGCTGAACTTTTACTCTATCAATATTTGTTCTAAAAGAATGATAGAGCTGTACAGTCAGTTAACACAATGTAATGATTTTCAAATTTATAATGCATATAATTTGCATAGATGTGTGATTCATAGAGTTTTATTTATCTTTACAATACAAATACGTATATACATATTATAAACTGTAACTTCTTTAGAATTTTATAGATTAATTATGAAATTCTAAAGAAATTACAGTTTAGAATGTTATGCATTATTTTAAATTGGATAGTAACAAATGTAACTTCATTACTTCTCTTATCATAATTATTATGTTTACAATTATAATTTATTATGTATGTCCTTCATTTAATATGTAAATGTATGAATTATATAAATATGCAGTTATATTTACACAAACAAGTGTTGAGATACTGTTACTAAGAATTGCAAGTGAGCTATACATTGTAGACGAAACATTCAAAAGATAAAATATTTTAATACGAATAATGCGGAATATATTTAAAATAAAAAAAAATTAACAAAAGTATTATTAAACGAACAATGACACTTTTACTTTGTTAAATAAACAATGTTTATATATATAAAAAAATATACATAGACATTTATTCACGATGACATACTTATTTTCAGCTCGGTATAGAAATGTTTTACTAAGATCATGTATTTAATAAATTAAGTATTTAAAAAAATGTTCCATTCTGCAAATTGTTTTATATCCTTTTCAAGAAACAAGAACAAAATAGATAACACCTTAGTTATGAATTTTAAATTTGTTATTATCCGCCAACACAATGTCCTTCATTAACTTACATGACCAAAACGGTAAAACACTTGAAGATTAATCTTTTGTATGTTGTGCAAAAAATGTCGTCAAATGTAATATAATAAGAAAAGGGTTAATTTTCTTAAGCGTATGAATTTCACATACAATTTTCTATATTGTATGTGATATTAAACATGTTTTTGGTTTTGTTATTTAATATTCAATATCAATACAAAAGCAATTCAATATAGAACATATACAAAAATGTTCATGATATATTTATCAATTTGTATGTGTATAAGAAAAAAACAAACAAATTTTAACTGTCTTAAATAAAGAACAAATTCTTATTCAATTCTCATTCACTTACTTATCCATATACTTGCAAAGAAAATCTTCTTAGCTTCCAAAAACGCGGGAAAAAAGTCCATAAAAATAATCGTACAGTTACATTAATAAACATTGTGTCAACAATAAATCCTAAAGAAATTAAACAGGAACATACGAAAAGTTCCAAAAATAGATTGATTGTGTTGAATTGTGTTACAGGTTGAACTAGTGACTGGCGATTAGTTAAAAGCAAAAAAATTAGTTGGCAATAGTGACTGGTGACGCGTGCGGTGAATCGCGTGGTGTGAGCGCTTGCCTGGATTCTCTATAGGCTATTGGTTGCTCGGCGTTTATAGCCAGAGTGGTCGGCAGTACGGCGCACGGGCGGGTCGTGGCGTACATTGAAAGCTCAACCGTGTTACCAGCAGCGCGGAGCTATTTTTTGATTTATTTGTTCAGCGGCAGAAAGCAGGTCGCCGCGCCATGGCCACGACCAGGCTCCGTGTTGCGGTCGCCACGGAACAACAGCTTATCCAGGACACGAGCGATCCTACCGTCAAACTCAAATCAAAAATCGCCGCGTCCTTCGCAGATCTCGACCAACCCATCAACCGGCGTAACGGATATTCCAAAAACTCCGTTAAATCCAGCACCGATTACGATAGACCTCAACTTAGGGTAACCATTTGTTTCTTACTTTTCAAACTCGCGCCAATTTTCATTTATTTTTGCCTTTGGTATATTGTTTCAAATTTTGTATTAAAAAATCACTTCATTTTATGTCAAATCAATTGTACAAATAACCAACAGAGTACAATTATTTGAGTCATCATTACGGATGTGTTCAACTTTTTCCTGTTCGAAGTTTGGCAATTTTCAAAGTAAATCTTATATTTTAATATTCTCATTTTTAAGGAAATTAGTATTAAAGGTGTCATACTATTACCAGTAATATTGTTATTATTTGTATTTTAATTCTAATTTAAATTGGTGGAAATTTTGATATATGCTTTGTATTCATTTTTTGTTCCTATTTATTTTCATATTTTTCGTAATTGTAATTTATTATTCATTTAGTGATTTATATCTTAATATAGATATAGACCATCGATTTATTTTTACAGGTATAATTTCAAATACTTTAACGTTTATTATATTGAACATGTTGATAATGCGATATGAACTATGTTGTTGTAGTAAGGTTATAATTTGAAATAAGAATGAAATCTTACATTTTTCATAAATTTGCAATGTTGCTTACTAATTATAACAATTGTTAGTTATGTTATAAATACATTTATAATGCAATGTTAAATTTATTTCCACAAATTTAATTTAAACGTCCAATTTAAATACCTTAAATTCATGGTATTACAAATATAATGTAGCAAATTTATTTTATACACTTCTTATAAATGATTAATAATTGTTGAGGTAATTTTCATCAATCAATCAATTTACTGATTTATTGCGATTTCAATTTCTTGATCCATCTACAATTTATCTTATCAGTCAATTTATTAAGAAGAATCAGTGAAGTAACTGTGATTTTAATTAAATTTCACATGTAATTGAATAATATAGATGATTCATTAATATGATTCCTCAGAATTGCTTTACTTGAAAAGTTCTGTTGACTTTCAAATGCATAATACTGAACAAATAAAATAAAAAAACTTGTGCAGTAATCCATTCATGTTTGTACTGATTATACTTTATCTTTGTTTTTATTAAGAAGTTGAGAAGTATTAAACTTGATATAAAGTAAATATAAGGTAAAAAAAAATTAGATCCTAGTACATTTTTTGATATAGAGTTTAATTCTCAATTTTATAACTTTATTTTTATATCTGACTATAAATGCATAAATTGAATGTGAATTTACAGAACTTCCATTTAATATGTATTAACACATAATTTAAAATTTGTACAGTATAAATTAATCAATTATGTTAAATTAGTTTAGCACTACAAAGTTAATTTAAAATAGTATTTTTTCTAATTGTAACAATTATCTCATGAATAACATTACGAGTATTGTAAACCAAATAATTTTTTATTATGCTAATGTTTTTTTAGCATACATTAAAATAATTACAAAAGAAAGAGAGAATGAAAATAACTTATTTCTTTGAATTTTAGCTTACACAAAAGACGAAGGATGCAATGGAAAACAGATTTACTAGATCTAAAGAATCATTTGAGCGAATTCCATTTATTACAGCCGCCTTGACTTATTTAGGATTTTATTTTCTAATGTTTTTGGGTTTTGTTAATCAACTGCTTTTCACTCCAAAAGTAGCAAGAGAGAAGAATAGAGAGGTATATATACTTTTAATTATATTTTTAATATACTTTTAATAATAGTTCATTTTGTATAAAATTATTTAGCTTTTAAAGAACAAATTTTTTTTTGCTATCTTATAAGTATCACGTTTTGAAGTAATATTGAATTGCACATAACTAATTTTACTTTTAAATGGTTATATTGTTGAGATAATATTGAACTGAGCTTAACTAATTTTTACTTTTAAATGTCACTGTTTTAAATCATTACATCTTTTAAATGTAAATGATTATGTTACTTATCAATAAGAAATGTATAAGTATATATAAGTATCAATGTATAGGTATTTTTATATAATAAAAGACTATATAATTATAAATATAAATTTATACAACTTATAATTTTATTTATTTAGGCATTGTTTCAAAATATTTTATTGAGTTTTATTGTCAAATAATAAATAAACAAATTTATTTTGTTTTACAATCATAATATGTATATATTTTTAAAGGAATAATCAGCATTTTGCAGCAGTTAATTTTAAATATCATTATCTTGATTTCAACAGAATTTTAAAATGTCTAGTTTCAGTTGAATCGATGCATAGTTAATGCAATCAAAATAAAATTCAAATAATCTCAATATCAAATAAATCACCTAATGCAAATTTTGACTTTACATTGTGCAAAATTAAATTAAAAAATTGATGAATTTTTGGAATTAAAGTGAGTTTATAATTTATGGCTCATACAAAATCAATCTTCAGTTCAATCAATCTTTTTTTTTTAATATTTATAACAGTTTAAATTAATAGTATTTATTTAAAATATATTTTTTAATATATTGTAAATAATTAATCCTATTAATTTGTAATAAAAAAGAATGTTTTCTAATATAGCCAAAAAAGTATTAATTTTTATAAACTACACTCGACGCTCCCAGTTTCAGCGAGCTCGAGACCGGAAGTGCTCCCAGTTTCAGCGGGGCGCAATTGCGCACGTGTTTAGCGCATGTATATTTTCATTGGTTATTTCTATTCGGTTGTTTC
>JABFPN010001528.1:0-28346 GCA_022817305.1 Leptoteleia sp. ZL-2020 | reverse complement strand
CGCACAGAAAACTGTGCGGAAAGTATATGTTCGCACGGTTTTGAAGAGAGTGCAAAATAACCTTTATTCCGCATAGTTTACAAGTACAACATGACTCGTTTTCACCGTAGGTATGACAAAAAAGTATATTTTAAAACAATACCAAATGTTATGACTATTTTGAATCATAAATTTTCTTCCATATTCAAAGCTTTTTGAAAATATTTATCAAGATAATAACTAGACAGTATTATTAATTGAATGCGAATGAAAACAATAAAACTAATAAGTTTTCAAGTTTTTGAATTTATCATATTTGGTAATATATTAAGAATATATTTCAATAGCATAATATTAACTAATAAAATTAATAGACTAATTTTTCAAAATAAAGTAATTCTTAATTACTAAATTTAATCGTTTGCAGACATTTTTTACGTCGCCTAAATAAACGTGAAACCATTCTACGGGTATTACATCAAAACCCGTGTACCGGTATCTTTCATCAGAAAGTTTCATACAACTACATGTTAGCCCTTCTACCGTTAAACAACAAACTAAACGACAAAATTGTTAATATAATATGTCTAAGAACATATGATAATATCAACGATTAAAGTTTCATATGTGAAGTTATTTCTAAGTGTATTAATAATTAAGAAAAATAATAAAAAATCACGTATGGTTAATAAAAATTACAATGAAAAGGAAAGAAAGAAAAATTAACAAAATGATGTTTTGTATTTCGTACTTATAAAACGTGATAAATTTTGTTTTGATGCACGAGAGAAAAAGTTTGTCGTAAAATGTTTTTATAATAGAGCATGATTAATGTGAGTTTAATATCTGCCCACTTATGGCCAAAAAAAATTCCATTGATTAGGGCGGCGTATCCCCTGAATAAAATATGAAACAAAAACAAAAAACTGTAGCTCGTTACCACAATGTTGTATCCTAAATGTTGAACTTCGGTAGTATAAAGCATACAAGATTAAATCACATGACTGAACAAGCTTCTTATCGTAAACGTAATACTTCAAGTAATATACATAACATAACTTTCGAGTTTCTACGTAAATCACTTGATTAATCGCGAAAAAAAGCACGACGAGAATCGTTTTGATACGAAGCCAAAAACTTGTATAAAGGTACAAATCAGCCATCGGTACATTTATGCATTGATAAATTTGGCATAAATCAAGTATAATCTTCAACCATAAGCGCGCTCCTCCAGTTTTGTAACCAAACATTTGCCGTTATGCCACTCGATATAATAGAGACCCTTCTTTGGCAACATCCTGTCTCCCTTGGATCTTCTCCCGCGATAATCGTACTCACCTACCACAACGTTAAACTCCACTTTCATACTGTAATATATTACAAAACTTTCACGCGCACTTGATATATTTCATGTTTTGGCTTACTAAACTTCCAGGGAATGCGGAACGAAAATTGTAGTCAACCCGGTTAAATTTGTATTGATCAAGTTCTAAAATTTGTCTCTAATCTAATTTCATTGTTCTTTTCTTTTCTTAAATTTATATACTGAGATAAATTTCTCAATAGTTGCTACTATATATTATAATAACTCAGGGATATGTGTATATTTATAGTACTTCTCCAGTAAATATACCCTTGCCTTGGTATGTTATAGAGGCCCATTGCTAAAATTTCCTAACTTTAATTTTATACTATGGAAAATTGATTATAATATATCGATATTAATAACTTAATCTGTATTGATACAACCTTAATCTCAGTAAGTTTATCTAAATATACTAATGTTAAGAAATAATATATTTGAATAAATTCTAAAAGCACTTCTTTGAATGCATGAAAAGTAAAAGAAACTGTTGTTTTACTCAGTTCCATTTATTAAATTTTTGGCAATAATTACGTTACATACGACAAAGAACGTATAAATAAGAGGGATAAAAGAGATACTCCTTCATAAGGAAATTTACTCACAACCTTTGATAAAACATTCTTTTTGAAGACGCTAGCTTTAGAGGAGTGAAGTTAAAAAAAAAAGAGTAAAAACTTGAAAAGTATTTAATTATACCTTTTGAAAAATGTTTATATCTTACCATTCGCTTATATTTTGCAGCAAATGTATTTCCCGTAATTAATTCAAAGCTGGGAAACCTTTTCTAACGACGATATTAAAATGTTGTTCAAAACGTACGTTGAGAGCGTTGTTTGAAGAAGAATATATTTTTCTTAGGTAAGAAATGTCTATCATTCCACTCGGCAAAATGTACCAATTAAAGGGCCGTGTAAAACGTTATATCTCTTTCGATCGCCATTATCTGCACTTTATCGCGGCATTTTCGAGGAGTGTTTGTTTCATTTGTAAAAGTTCGAATTCTTTCGTCGAACTATCACAAACTTAACATATACCTTCCGGTAATCCCGCAATCCCAAACAGAGCTCCCAAGACTCTTATAAAGATACCTATCAACTTCCTTGGCATTGTAAAGTTTATCGTTCTTGTCGGGAGTTTATAACTTGTATAGATCAATATAAAAACTGACCATCTGTTTGATGCACCTCTGTATGTACATGCGTGATCATTCTCACCAATGTTTAACCACCACTCTTGGATAGAACCATTCAAGAACCTCTAAGCGAGATTTTTATTGTCATTAAAGAAAAGTAAAACTGTAAAATATATTACAGTTGAGCCTTATTACACTACATTTCATATTTACTGTTTGTTCCTTTTGCTATTGACCATATTTTTCTTATATTGAAAGAAAAATGCTAGAGTATTAGCTCCTACTGATTGTATTATTGAAATAAATACATTGTTTTATGATATCTTTTGTATCTTATCATAATTATAGTCATAAATTGTCTTCTGAAGTTCAACTCCCACTTACATATTATGGGAAAATTATCTCATTCATTTCTCTGCGTGTATTTTTAGATAGGTATTTACAGGGATAGCACCCAATGGTTTTCCAAATCAAAAGAACTAACGAAAAACGCTAATATAGATTTTTAATAAACGTTTTACCTCAATCATTCCTATATTTACTGATTATGTGATCATTAATTTACGTTATTTTTGTTTAAACGTTTATTTAATTTTTTTCTCTTTTATTGTCAGCAGTAATAATTCTACAGTACCATAAAATATCACTGAAAACATCTTTAAAAGTGCGATAAAGAATTGTCGCGCATGTTTACAAAATAATCGCGACATTTTATATCCATCAGTAACGTGAATATAAATATAAAAGTGCAAACAAATAATACTGCGTTGTACATAGTTTTGTAAAATCGTTTCATTGTAATCATTTAATGCGCCGCCGACAAGGAAAACGTTTATTAAAACAACCGCGTCTGCTGTTTAAGCTACGAGTTTGCGTATCACCCATTTCATCCAATTTCATTGCCCTCGTAATTTACACTATCTTGTTGGCCGGCTTGTTCATTGCATTAAGAAATGGCGGTGATTTTCCACCCGGACTGAAGTAAATATACAGTTCCGAATAGAAGCCCCTACAATTTTTCAGAGAGATTAGACTAGCTCGAGCACTGCACAGGGTCAGCTCGAGCTTATCAAAGTAGTGAGGTCAAGATTAGGGCTGGCAAAGACATTGTCCCTGTTATTCCAATTTCTTCCGCATTTCGCGAGAGGTTCATCAGGGAACTTAATGAGAAATACTCGGCTTCGCAATATACGTTATTTACGTACTGCAATTATTTTATGAATGCTAATGAAATTTACTTAACGCCCTTAATTCGACAAACACTACGGCCAAAGTGTTTTGTTATTTTTGTTACTGCTTCGTTACTATTCGGAGGTAAATTGCAATAATAAATTATAATGAATATGATTTGAAGAAATAATCATAATTTAATTATACTCTGAATATTCATTTGCCACTTTATTTTTTATTTGTTATAAAAAAAATTGATCTGAGTGTTGGCTTAATGAAGTTAATATGAACATGGAATTTAATTTATGCCATTTTAAATTTGCACAGGTTACTTTGCAATAATGTAATTCTAAATTAGATTTTTAAATGGGAACGACCAATTCATAGATAATGAAGCAATATTTGTACAATTACGATAGCGCCTTTTATAAATAATGCGTTGTATTTGACATTCTCTTAAAAAAAGGTAATGAATTTTATTATTATCACTTTACATTTCGAGTTTCCTAACTTATGAACACGTTGCTCTTTAGGAAGGCGTGTCTTTTTAAGGGAGGTGGAGTAATAAAGAATGACTTAGTTCGCTTTAAAGTAGAAAGATTATTCTATCTAACATATTTTTAAATATGCAGGTAGATAGAAGTATCGAAGAAGGAAAATTATTTTTCTCTTAGGAGAGCAATAAAAGTAATGTCTAAAGATTAAGTTGTACTTTTTTTGTTATTAAGTCTACTTAATAACTAAAGTAAACTTCTATAGAAGAATTATTTTTTGCAGCAAATAAAAATGAGTAACGTTACTTTGAAGTATGTACATATAATTAGAATTGTTTGAAAGTAAGATAAATTGTTTTTAAATATTTACTAAACGTCGCGCTAACTTTGAAGGGAATATAACGACAAATTAAATATACAAGGGAGTAGAATTTTTTACTACGAAATTAAACAATTTCTTTTGTAAATTTCAACGACTAACCAATTGTTGTAAGGTCCAAATTTATATCCAACCAAACGTAAAACCCTTTATTTCTCGAAAAGTCAAATATTCAAATTGTATCATTTTGCTTTTCGTACAAATTACAAACGTGACAAGGCTTTCCGACAAAACGAAAAATTCTCCTTTAATTCTCAATTGCAAATTTGATTGCAATAAAAGATTAATTATAAAAAGGGAAGTTAAATTTAAAAATTTTACGTTCGACAGATTACGGTTTAGCACAAAACAATATGCTTCACAATACTTTTATTAATGCTTTTATTTGCGTATTTTATTATCTTCTGTTTGGACGTACGTTTGGATGGGACCAACCATTCGAGAAACCAAAAGCCAACCGTCAATGGCACACACATATGCCAGAGTGTGGGAGAACGACCACAGATGACGTCATTCTAGACAAAAAGCACGAAGGTGGAAAGCTGACCGTGGGAAGCCTTTAACCAATTAGCCAGCGACGTCGCATATTAAACTCCCTTTTCTTTACCTAAAATATTTCACTCCTCTATCTTTTCTTTTTCCTAAATTTATGCAGAAACAACATTTCGTGTTCATTAAATCACTTAAAATATACAAATAAATTCGAATTACATTATTACAACATTTTTAGAAATATCTTTAATATTTATATTAGTTTAAAATTAATTATTGTTTAATTTTGCAAAAATATTGAATCTTAAAGAAAAAGGAATAAAATTTATACAATTTTAATTTAACCGTGGTAACGAAATTTAATAATTATTAAACCGAAGTATATAAACTATATAATTCAACAAGATTTTTCTTTGACGTTGAATTCTTTATCAATACATTGGAAAAAAGTTTTGCGATTGAATTTCAAGTAATAAAGGTTTATGAATATCACGGAATTTGTTTTGCCATTGTCCACTCATTTATTGATCGTATCTTTTGACCATTTTTGGGGATTATAGTGTAATATGTGATCCTTTAGAGTTTTTACACGCAGCGTCGGTTAACGGACCGAGGGATTGTCTCGTAGACTGAGCTGCCGGTCGTTATTTGGAGATTTGTGGATTCCGAATCGGCTTAGCTATTAAGCCTGCCGCGCAACATAATTTAGAATCAATTATAGAATAATTCAGTTAGGATCATAATTGGAAGAAGAAATATTGTAATTTATGCGCTTTCTTATGCTCGTAATTACTTTTTTTATTAAATTACAATATTGAAGACTTACTTTAAAAATGTATTAATATTGCATTCACATTTCTATTTGTTTAATTATTTAATAATTATTGTTATTGAGAGGGGAGAATAATAAAAATAATAAAAAAAAGGCTAAAACTTGAAACCAAAAGTATAAAATAATCAATAATCGTATTAATTTGCAAACGAAACAAATATATTTCATTTGAATTCTTCTCCATCCAACTATTCTTTCGTTCAAATTTAATTATTTACCCAATTTTCCGCAACCCTCTTTCCTTTTGCAACATAAAAAGAGATTTATTTTTGAGCTTTTAACCATTTAAGAGGGGAAAAAAGTAATTCTAATAATTTCTCCCTTATACAACTCATATGAGGATTTTACTATTTAGAATTACACAAAAGTACAGCTCTCTTGCGAATAATTGGAACGAAAGAGACCTTCTGACGCGCAACTAGAGAGGGTGCAAGAATTTATATCGAACCACTTTTTATTCCCACCTTTTATGACAGCAAAAAAGTGAAACCAGCGCGGAAACGTTGCTACTAAATTTGTTTAAATATACATGATCCGATGAGTTTTTGTCTCGAGATAAGGCGTTCGACATCGGTTACCCGAGAAATTGATACCAAAATGCGTTTCCCACCCAAGACCTGTAAAATCGATTAGCCTAAAAATAATCGCAGAGAAATGCGAGTAAAATTTCCCTTTACATCTATTTATCGTTCCTTTATTTCAACGTCTTTCTTCGGGCTTGCTACCGCCCTCGATGAGATTTATCCAACTGATTTTCACAATCGAATTTCTTCATTAATTAATATTTAATGAGACAATACAGTTCTAATTTGCAGTGCAAGTTCTTAATTGGCAGAACTTGCGAGTTCTTAAAGTTCGGATAATTGCATTAAAAGCGTGAAATAATAATGCGCCGCCACTTTGTACAAGACGGTATAAAACTCGAAATCCTTTCTTCTCCCTTTTCATTATTTCTTTTTAATTCGCGACTACCGTATGACATCTGAAATGGGCCAATTACGACTCGAAATGTGCGACTTGAGATAGCTTGATGACACCTTGTAAAATATTCATTCGACTTGTTCTGGGCGAAAGTTGATCTAAGGGAATGTTATTAAAGTAAATGTCGATGAAAAACTTTTCTAATTTACAACCTCGCGAAGACAAAAATTCCCTCGGTTCGGATGCCAAGTCGGACGAGTCCTAGAGTGGGTGCAATTAATTAATTATGCACATCAGAAGGCGTGACGGTTGAAAGCCAAATGATTATCATCGGTTGGGTTAAAATAATATTTTAACAGCAAACACCTCCGGTGGAAAGAATTTGTTCCATTGTTTCAACGGGGTAACAAAACTTTGACGGCAACTAGGAATCGAGCAAAAGTGATTCCAAAAGTTTCTTTTTAGTTTAACATGACGATTTCATTCCACGAATTCGCTCTTCAATCAATTCACCATTAGCGCAAGCAGGTATCAATCTTATTCTCATTAGCTTCTTCAGTTTTAACATCGAAATGTCGATAACTTTCTCACGCTGTCTTCCCATCCATTAAGATTTTGACTCAATCTTTTTATATTTAAGTTACAAAAATTTTCAATCCAATATAAGAATGCCAGTAGTCTGCTTTCATATGACAAAAATCATAATAAAATCTAATGTTATATTTATATATTTCTAAGTTTTTATATTAAGGAGAATTCTATTAAAATAGATAGATTAAAATGGAATTCCCTCGCTAAATATTATGTACTTGTATATATAAAAAAATTACTTATTTAATTAACTAACAAACTTGTTAAACGAAGCACACTTGACGTGCTACAAACTAAATATCCTATTAATTCAATGAAAATTCAGTTAATTAAACAAAATTTCATTAATCCGTCTAAATCCAATCAGCCGCTTCTTTCGTTACATAATTTCCCTGAAATTTCCTCCCTCGTGTCAAAGCTTACTAAATATATCAAAGTCAGCAATGATATTGTAGCTCGCACAATACCTCTTTATTCATAATTGCAATATGCAATGTAGCAAACATTCATTTTATTCCTAACTGAAATTATTTACATCGTCATTACCCGCGCATTATTAACGAAACTAATTAATATCACTCAATATTTCGTTGTACCAAAGCTCATTACAATTAACCCTTGATTAACATGAAATATTCCCTTTATTATACTTTTATGTTACAAAATAACTGGAACGAAAACGTTAAAAAGTTGTCATTCCAATTTAATATTGCACGAAGAGAAAAGATTAATAAAAATTTAATCAAGTTTTTAATAAAGGAGAGATATATTATAAATTAAAAAATTACTGTCTTAAGCTATAATAAGTATCAGAATATTTATAACTGCCCCAGTAAAAATGAAACATATATGGTCCATATATTAATTATCTATATCCTTATATGAAATTATTAAAACAGATATGGACTAATTGATAAACCGATATATTATCCTAATTTAAGATACTAATTTTCCAATTTGTTCAAGTTTACGTCCATTTTACTAACAATGTTACCAATTTTCATTCAATCTCCTTTCACTTTGTGTACGATTACAAAGTGAACTTTGTTGCCGCAGTGGCGGCGATTTGCGCAAGCAAACCGAACCAATCGGAGTTGTAAGGCGCGAAGGGCGCCCGTGGAAATGCGAATAATTGTCCAAGACGTTCGGCGCGCATTATCGTAAAACATTCAAATTGGGAGTTAATAGTTGGGACGGGGGGTGGGTGGGGGGGGGGGGGGGGAAGCCGGATGCAAAACGACGTACTGAAAATTTATGCGAGCGCGCGTGCGCGATCCCCGCGCCGCGGCGGCGTTATTAAGATTAAGGTCGAAGTGTATGAGTAACGACATCCTCTTTACCGGTATTGCGCCTTCGCCTCGTCTTCCTTCCGCGACTCGAGGCGCTGATAAATTGCCACCCCCCCCCCCCCGCTAATTACTCGGGCCGGGTCCGGTTAGGTCGATCGCGGCAGCGTCAGACAAGACACGTTCGTTACAACGCTCGTTACAACTTCGACCGAGCCATTATCCGAAAATTCCACGGCAATTTTAATGTTCAACTTGTTATCTCCGCGACGGGATCCCGGGCTACGGCGACGAAATCATGCAACAACGCGGAGCCCAGCTTGTGGCAATTTTCCAAGCAGCTCCGCCCGCCGGTCCATAGAAATGTGGATTGCCATTTCGGCCAGTCATTTGAGTGGACACGGATTGGCGAATTGGAGACACTCCATTCGAATGAGAGCGTCTTGCGAATATCGCGAGGGACGCGCGCCGGCAATTCGTATTTGGGTCGGCCTTTGTCCACTTGATATCAAAATAGCGGAGACATCGCCATTGTTCCCAATTAAATCGGTTATTGAAATCGGTGTATTGTAGGCGCGCTGTGCATACACCGCGAATGGACATTTTAAAAATGAGTATTCATTTGGAGGAATTTTCATATGTATAGCCGAGCGTTAATGAGAGCCTTATAGGGAATTTTTCATATTTACACTAAATATAATATCACTTCTACAGTTACAATAAAATATACCTTTAAATTGCAAAAATGAATGTGAAATATAACACTACGAACGAAATATTTGCTTATATTAAATCCAACGAAATGGAATTTGTGCTATCTCCGCATTCACGAAATTCTTGCTCTAAGGGTTCGTTCGAATAGCAACACGATATGATTATTTTGTCGAGTATATCTACTAATCTTATTTGCATCATTTTCGATGTAATTATACTCCGCTAATGTTACATCTTTATTTGTCATAAAATGTATGAAGTATCCAATCCTGTACGTGTTATTTGTAAAATATTATTCAATTTTACATATGGTCCATATATGTTTTAACAATTTTATGTAAGGAAATAAAAAAATCATTTATGGACATATATGTTTTTCCTTAATCCATACATGGCCATATAGGGATATACATGGTCGATATATGGCAATAAATGACTTCCATATAAGGAAATCCTTAAATGCATATATGGCTACAATATTATATCAATCATTGTCATATATTGACCATATATCTTTCATTTTTACTAGGATGGGCATTACATTTTATAATGATTTCCCTATCAGCACCTAACATGGGCCATATTTCTCTTCGAATTCAATTTTTGCCGCGGTATCCGCAAAAGGAAGAAAATCTGGCGACGACTTATCGAGGAATGAAATTAAAATCTTAACTTCGGACAGCCTATTTCGTTTCACGCGAACGTCGTCATATTTTGTAATTACGCGTCACACAGAGGCGCCAGGCGAATCCCAAGTATCATTTGTATGCGAATCTTGCGCGAACAACGCGTTATTAATAATGCAAACCGTTCATTGTGAAAGGGAACCGGTTGCTCTATTCAAGCTTTAATTGCACGTAATTCCGATTATCCAAGATTTATATAATTCCCGTGGCCTCGTAAATTCTTTTTCATGTATTTATAAATGTATTGATAAAAATTTTCCGCGGCGAACTTTAAATAAAGCACGGGACGTAAATAAAATTATCGGACAATGCGCGAAATACCCGTGCCAATACAAAAAAAAAAAGTGCACCGTAATTCCGTTCTTTTACGATGTGCTAAAATACTGCCCCTGAGTAATAACGTAATTATGACTCGTTTTCAACTTTTACCCGGTGTTCTTTTTCTGCACTTCTTTTTCTTATTTGAAACAAAAATATTTTTTCAGCAATAACCGATGAAAATTATTATTGGAGCGATCGTTTATGTCCATTATCCTACGTGTACTAAGCAAAAGAAAAATAGAACATAAACAATTACAAAGTAATGATAATAAACTAATTTTATGTCAGTGTTAAAATAATTTTTATAGTTAATTTATAGTATAGGACCATATATAGACCATACATGTTTCATTTTAAATAGGGCTAATTTTAATTGTAATATTCTTCTGAGTTTATTAACAAAAGTATATTTGCAATTAATTAAAGTGTATTAATTTAACATTTTCTCACCGTACTGTAGACCTATTCATTTAAATATCAATTACTTACATACTCTACGTTTAAATAATTGTTGCCCGGCAAAGAATTTATATGATTTCACAGCTGCAAGGAACAACATGACGTAAATATTTTGAACGCTGACGTCAGCTAAGCACAACAATACTACGTGGTGAGAAAATCGAAAATTCACTTATATTGGTATCCTCAAAGGATGACAAACATATTCCACTTCTATTGTATGGCAAAATTATATCAAACTTCAATTTAACGCGGATAGAATACCTTTGCACGAGTTTGGTAACAAATAATTCAGGCTAATATTACGTAAGATAGATATATTCTGATATCGACATTTACAAGCCACTGCTGCTAACTATTTATTGTGCTTTAAAGTCACCCGTAGGTTCCCTACCAGAGAACATCATTAACGAATATCTACGAACACTTTGGAGATTATATCGGAAAACAAGAAAACTGATATTAGTTTAAATGATTAAAATGAAAATTTATGCAAAAATGTGTATCGTGCAATGTAAGATAATTAAATGAAATTATAGAAAAAAATTAACAATATGATCATTAATTGATTGATCATTTATTAAAAAATAATTAAAATAATTATAAATAAAGCAATAGTTAGAAAGATATGCAAAATGTTAATTACGCAAACTTTTCTTTAACTTATGGAGCATTAATTATTTAAATTCTAGCAATCGCGCAAAATTTATGTAATTTTATGCATTTAATTCAGATTCATTATCATTTTCAGATACTAAATACCCTGAAATTAATAAACCAATTGTCAAAGGCATTAAATAGATTGTACTAGAACAGATATTACTGGCAAATTAAACTGAATGATTTTAAATAATTATCAGCGGTAAAAATATATTAAACTATTTTTCATTTGTAATAATTAAATTAAATGTAATTATAATACAAAGAAATAAATATTATATCTATTCATATGCAATATGAAATATTAACAAAATAAGTGAATAATTAGTTTTGAAATAGAAAAATGATTAAACGTTTAGATTAACTTCATAACGAAAATAGCTTTAAATTAAAATTAAAAGCAGTGCTTAAAATGGAAAGATACGATTTAGAATAAAGTAATAAATAATTTTTTTGAAAATAACTTATTTGAAGAAAAAAAATAAAATACAAATTTACAGGATAATTTGTAATGGAAATCTAAAGTATTTTCTTTTAGCGTGTTAGTTTTTTATTTGAAAAACAAATGCGATTAGGTAAAATCATTAATTATTGGATTACCTCTGTACAGGAAAATCCAAGACGGAAGATAACATTTAACATTCATACAACCTTTCGTTAACGTTGAGTCTGCATTAATTAGTATACTTCAAACTTACGTCAATCTCTTTAGAATAAACGTCTGAATAATTTTCCGAACGTTCCGTATGATAGTAATGTCATTATATTAAAAATAATATAAATATTCAGTTTCTACCCATCTTTCCTTAAATAAGTTACAATATTAATTAAACAAATTAAAGTATAAAATAAAGTGAATTGAAAAAATGAATAATAAATTTTTCATTTGAAAAAAAAATTATAATATCTAAATCAATAATGTTATTCAAACAATTTAAAAATCAAAAGAAATAAGTAATTCTTTTAAAATTACAACTATATGTATATAAAATAAAAGTTTATGAATATAAGACTTGACTTGAAAAGAAACGTTCACTCAGTTTGTTAACTTCCATTCGCTTGAATATCTTATAAGATTGATACGCCAATTATTTTGATATTTACTTGAGAATTAATTGTCAAATTTCAGTAACTGAGCACATTGCGAATTTTGTAATAAGTATTACAAACTTAGTAATTTGTAACAACACTGAAGTTACCATGAATAAATAATTAACCTACTGAAGTAAAATGAAGCAGTCAAAATCGTACAAGTTTTACTAACATACACTAAACAGTATAGTTTTGTTAAGATGAAATGCCAATCTTAAGCAAACTCTGTTACTCGTGATATATTCAATGTAAATATATACTGATTTTGAAACAAAAATTAATTGAAGCGAAATTTATTAGTAATTGTACTACTATATTTTACTATTACTAATATTATTAAAAAATCTTAGAAAAAAATGTCCTTATCGAGGAATAGAGCTTGATATCTCATAATCACAATCTTAAAATAAAACTTTATTATTTCTTGATCTCATTTTTACTGAAATTTATTTAAAAAATATAGTAGCAATTAATACCAAGTTTTCTTGTTTAAAGAACGAGTTTCTAGTTGACACCACGTTTCTCACGGTATTATTTCAAGTGTCAACATGAAAATCTTCATCATCCAAAGTGACAACGTTTTCATGTTGGTTGAACAATTGGATGTAAGTGGTCACGCACATTCGAGGTTTAAAACTTGCGGCGTCCCACAGACGCGGAGATGATGAGTCTCCTCCGCCTCTGTCACGCACTTTAGCGTTTCTCCGCGCATCAAAGCTACAAACTACAAACAGCAGGCGTTCAAACGCGTTGCGGTGTAGCGCTAAACTTGGTCGCAATTAAAACAAACAAAATGCCAACTTTAACCTACGCCACGGTATGAAAGAGAAACCGCTAGTGCAAAACGCACTGCAACTCAATTCGTCCTCGTTTAAATTTGAAAAGTATACTGTCCACGGAGACTCACAAAGGAGAATCAGCGGGAAATGTAAGTATAAAATTTTATAAGGAATTATAACTTGAATATACATGCATGAATGTAACATAAATAAGTTACATTAGAAATTAATATTTTTGTAAATATGCTTTTCTACTTTTATTCTGTACGTTATAGTAATAAAATTGTAAAAAATAAAAATTTATTATATAATTGTATATATAGTTAGTATTCCCTATTTATTTATTATTATTTTGATCGTACATAAATATCGATTCAAGTTAAATAATTAGAGTGAATTTCTGATAGAATCTATTGGAAAAGAATATTATTAATAATTAGAAATATTGAATATTTAATTGCAATACCCGTAGCAATCTAATTGCAATCTTCAATGAATACTATATGACCTTATTTTCTTTACTAATGCATTTACTAATTAAGTCAACGATTATTAACTGGCTATTCCGCTGAATGACTTTAATTTATAAATTTCACAACTTATTAAAGACCTTTATGAACTTGTTAAAATACAAAGTTCACCAAGATTACTAATAATAAATAAATTGCAAAACTTTAATTACAAAATATTAAGGAATAGACTACTTTGCTTGATGACATAAATGTCGTTCATAGATTCTGAAATTTAATAATTAAATAAATGTTTTATACATATTCAGTTTGAATAAGTGTACTTTAAATAAACCAATAATTAAATAATTTAATTAATGTAAGAAAGAAACGCCATTCTCAATATATATATGAACATTAATGCATCTATATAAAGCTAGTGCTCAAGGTACTCAAAATTGAATACATTAATGATGTCGAGACATCCATTAATCGGTTCAATTTATATCTCTTAGGGAGCAAAAATTTATTACTTGTTTATGTGCTTTATTGAAAAGCAATAAATTAGGTGCAGAAGTGACAACTAGTTTAGTTAATAATGCTATTTACTATTTATCCGAGGAAACACTACACGAATTTAATGACATTACAGTGCAGTTGAAATTGATCGTAATACAAATTATGGTCTGACGAATTTCATGGAAGGTTACAATTCAGCGATCATGCGGTGTTCAATAAAGTACTCCATTGTTTATTATGGTTAAATATGAAGATAATGTACTATATAGAATTATACTTTATCCAGATTTTATCTTCTACATAAAATCCAATTTTATTATACGGATATTCAATTAAATGAAAACAAATGCTACCACAAAGACTACTTTACTTTACACACCCCTTTTTGTAATTAATTGTACAAAATAAAATGAATTGACTAAAAGCGGACCAGTCAGAGACCGAAGCGGTTAATAATGGTCTCGACGGAGAAATAAATTCACCGCAGCTTATTGTAATACGTACACATTATTGAAATATCATACAAATGAAATTCGTAATGGTTTCGTGACAACCGTGCACGAAAATTCATTATAACTCTTGTATAATGTATTTTTCAATTTTAAGATAATTTCACAATAATTACATAATTTCCCAACCAACAAAGTCCTATGAAAAATTATTACACTTTACGATAAAATTAACGTGGCGTATATATTTGTTATATTATAATATAACCTGTATATACCCAAATTAGACCATATAATTTCATCAGAAAAATTTGAACCACCAAAATTTATACCATATATTAAAAAGAAATACTATAAATAAAGACATATCCCAGACTGATCAAATATAATAAATAATTGGCAGGAAAATTTAAGGCCACGATAAAACAATTTAGAAGCATTTAAGTTTTGAAATTTTAAATCTTAAAAATTTAAGGGACAGATTATTGCTTATCTTTACACGCGACAATATCAAAGGATTTAACATTTCATTTATTTTGGCTAACATTACAGCCTTGATGGCACGATAGGCATTGACGTTTTTATTGTTCTGGGTTCACCGAGAAGGCCACTCATTCATGTTCATTGTTGGCTGAGTAGTAACTGTGACTTATCATTCGGAGCGATTGAATAAGGTTCAAGTAATATCTGATGGTTAATTTTGCGGCAGATTTACGATATTGGATTGTGTATTTAATGGCGAGAGACGGCGTGCGTACAAGTTTGATTGTTGATATCACTTTATGATACTTTTATGGCGCGATTATTAAGGATATTCGAGGATAATATTTATTATTTTTTTATGGCTTCGTTTTAATCATGTCAAACCGTAAATCTTTTATTAAATTGTTAGACGACCACTGTTTTATATTAATTCTCAGACTCGTAATACATCGCATCCGGGCACTTAGACGCGAAATAAGTCATTTTTAACGTTCAAATAAAACTGTTAGCAGTTTTATTTGAATTTTATGACGAAAGAAGCGACGCTGTATATTTTACCGTAATTATTAGTAAACTGTATTTTCAAAATCTAAATTGTTCATTTTAAATTCATCAAAAAGAAGAAGAAAAAATACCGTATGATATAATATAAATCTAAAAACGATGTGCAATATAAA
The DNA here is from genome assembly GCA_022817305.1 of Leptoteleia sp. ZL-2020. Lineage (NCBI taxonomy): Eukaryota > Metazoa > Arthropoda > Insecta > Hymenoptera > Scelionidae > Leptoteleia > Leptoteleia sp. ZL-2020. Next base: position 12,416 of record JABFPN010001528.1, on the reverse strand, counting down.
AATAACTTTTTAAATTATTGATTGGCTTTGCAACTCAACGATAAGAGGTCGGGTAACGTTTTTCTAAACATAATAATATGTTTGTAAACGCATTAATGGGAGCCGCCAATTTAGCATTCGTTTTTCCCCCAGATAATACACGCGCCGTAAAATAATATTTCCCTTCAATGTTACTTAGCGGGCTATTATAATTAACATATTGATGCATTAAGATAACAAAAAAAACTTGCTAATAATAATAAATCATTTACTTATTTGAAAAAAAAAATTTAATTTTAATTTCAACACCGTAAATGTTCTCTAACCAAATGTGAACGAAATTTTGCTAGGCTTAAGTGGAATCCGTTGGGCGCCACAATAAACGGAAAACTCGTCGGAATAATTTAGCCGCGAGAAACGCGCTCCACGTGTTTTCACGATGAAAGTTCGGTTGGAGCGCACGTAATGTCTTCGGTAAACTTAAATTAGTAAATTCAGATAAATTACTTTAACGAATGACGAACAAACGGAATCCTGAAATAGAATCCGTTTCGATTGATTATTGATTATTCCAATTTATAACAAATTTAGAACAGAAAGAAGAGGTTGAATTCAATTGGTCTATTTAAATATGCTTAATTTTTTACCGAAAGGTATGAGTTTTACAAATCGCCGTAACTCAATTTATTTATATACGTTTGATGTCAGAAAGTAGTTTAAAAATGAAACACGCTTACTTCGATTTGATTTGCGAATATAAATTTGCCGTAATTTTTAAATAAAATGTATAAAACTTACAAGTTTCGTATTTAAATTAAATCGGAACTTTGATCGTTGGATATAACGTGTATTTTTATGAGAAATACTTTGAAAGTAAAAAGTTGTATATTGAATGTAATTTATTACATTAATATCTGTTGTTAAAAATACCTGTAAATTCAATTCATAAGATAAATCCCTTTCTATTTATGCCAAATCGACATTAAATTTATCTATATGTAATTATTCATCAACTTGACATTCTGAATGTTAAGGGTCTATTTTGTTTTGCAGATTTAAGGGGTCCCCAGTGAGCAGTATTACAGCAATAAAAGAAATGTATCACTCGATCGTAAGACACTTTGTCGTAAGAATCTTAGTCGGTGCAATTCTTCCGCAAACAATTTCATGGATAAAATATAGTGGGATGAAACATGCCAGAATCGAGGAGCAATTTCATCTGTATAAACGGATTTTTTTTTCGAAAAATTGCAATGCAGAGGTCAAAATATAGATCAGATATCTATATAACCAACGGAACACGTAGCGGACTAAACTGGAATTTTTTTTCAAATGTTTACATTCAATTCATCATAATGAAAATTCGCAAATTTAGATTGAGAAGAAAGAAAATGTTATTTTTTTCATATATTTTATCATGTAAAATTCAAAGCATTATTTATTATTTAAAATATTTCGCAAGTTAGAAAGAACATCATGATTATTTATTTAAATCTTATTTTCCGGCTTTATAAGCATTTCAAAATTGGCTTTACGATTTTTCGTTATAATGAAAAAATTTTTGTTAGCAAAAAAAAAGAGAATCACTTACCTGCGTAAAGAAATAGTAGTAAACTTTCATTCCCCGGTCAGCGAAAACTTGGGCGAATTCCACCGAAGGACAGATGAAAAAATAATCCCCCACAATATCAGCTACCATTTTTTGATGCATGTACGGATCGGTGGGGTTGTCCCAGTCGGTGTACTGCAATGAAAAATTGACGTACATTCGTTTGTTATATGGTACAATATAAATACAGTGCAAAAACAGTAAAAACTCGATTTTATTCTAGACTACACTGTCGTGGATCCACGGAAAATTGAAAATCAAAAAATATTCCAAACAGACAGATAACTGAAATGAAATCGAATTTCTACTGTGGGTGAATTAAAATTATTAAAAAATAACAAAAGTCTTAATAAGAGATCCGCAATTGATATTTGATTTTTTAATCATTCGAATTGATAGAAATCGTGTCGAATTAATGTTAATTTTGACGTAATCTAATATAATTATAATATGAACCCTTACTATGATTAATTTTCTTTTATAATCAGGTATTAAGGAAAAATATATATGTTCATATATGAATTTTTTAAACACATATGGACCATATATGTTTCATTTTTACTAGGATTTAATTTGTACTGTGCCTTCATTATATGTTTTGATTATTTTAGAATTTTAAACGTGCTGGCACATTTTTTTTCCTATTTTCTAAACATGACGTGACATTAAGAGTCTGGCAGAGTCATTTTTTGAAGCACTTTTTTTCACCGTATAATTAAATAATTTACATAGTTATCACTATAATAATTCTATTAATTTTATAACAGAGCAAAAAATCATATCTTCGAGTTGTTCAGCGCGTCTATTTTTATAACATAATTTACTTCCTTAATTTGCAACAAAATCTGCCGAGACTCTTCAACAAAGTAACGATGAAATTAACTGGAAGCCGAAACCGGATTCGCTCGTTGTTTACAAGCCCTTTCACGGGCGAGCTCAAAGGAATTTTATTAATTGAATTGAAGGAATTGTCGCGGGCGTCGTAATTCCTAAAACTCCGGAGGGGGGTGATTGCTTTTCGGTTATATCAATGATTCATACAACGACCCGTATTTAAAACAGATGCAAATGATCCGGTCGTTAGCGAAAGTATTCGCCGGCATGCCAATGCATCGCCGATGCCCCCTTATGCGCAAGCAGATTGAAAGCTGAAATATTTCTCGGCTATAGCGCGCGGCCAGAATTCGTGATCGAGCTTAATTTTTAACGCGCGACTCCGCTCCGCGATAATGCTCCATCGAAACAGGAATTTAATATCCGCAAGAAAGCTCGCGACCGTCATTTATTATTTAGAATTTCGCCGAACGACAGAGAGCATCTGCGTCGCGCTTATCGTTGCGCGAAATTGCGCCAAACGAGCGTTTTTCTTTGACACAAACGCGCGCCGATAGGAGAATAAAAACCGAAAAACACGAGCCAACGAAAAATTGCAATCTTTCTTCTGTCGTTGCATCTTTTCCCAGTACAATCATATTCATTTCTATGCGACAAACATTTTTATTAATAATTTCATCTGTATTTGATGGAAACTCGAAGATATGTGCACGATTTTCATGTCCCGTATAATATGATACAGTACTTTGAAAAAATATTAGAAAAAATGTCGTTATAAAGGAATAGAAGACGTTACCTTAGTTATCAGTAATGCGATTTACCACCAAAAATATCTTCAGTGGTGGTAAAAGGTGAGTCTTAAAACTGTAAGACAACGAGATCTAATCCTTGTAACGACTGGACTTTTTTCTAATATTACTTTTAAAATACCAGATCATACTATAAATAAATGCTTTAATTGAGCGCATATCCTCCGAGTTATCATAAAAGTAGCATCAACCACTACAAATTTCTATCGGTATATTGACATACCCATCTCTACCGTTCGATTAAGAGAAAGAAACGTTTGAAACTCGATGATACGAGCGCTCAAATAAATTCACTTATCTTCCTCTTCACCCGAACTAAGATAATATTATGATGAATAATCCGGCAGAAGTTTATGGATCAATTTTTCATAAATTATCATAACATTATGTCCCCGGTTTCTTTCTACTTTTATGAGTGGCTTTGCGATGCTTTATATATACACCGGAAAAATGAATTTGTTGGAATTGGCTTTGGTAAAACCGATGGATCGCAAGGTGTATTTTGTTATCGTGATATTTGTGAGTTCCTCGGAAACGCTGTGGCTTTTTCAAAATTGAAGTTTAGAGCAGTTTATTATGTTTTATGACTCTACGTTTTCACCATATTTCTCGACAGTGAAAGAAAAGCACCTAAAAACCTGACCATAAGTTTATATAAAAAAAAATGAAAAATTTTACATTAGATGCGCGTTCTTTCGTACTGTATTCTAAACTTCATTTGGATTGAAGAATAAAAAAAATTAGATAAAATATTTGCAGTTTATAATTGAATTCTATAGACTTAATATTAATTCTTATTTCTTTAATATATAACGTTATTGCAGAATTTTATATGAAAATTTTACTGATTTTAAAGTAAAGCACAGCTGAAAAAGGTTGATAGGATAATGATGAAATTTTTATTTTCTTTGAATCATCAATAAATTTCACTGCTTCTTCACAGTAAGTTTAATCTCTTAAAACATTGACATCCTCGCGTTAAGTTTAAGAACAGTACGTTTCTCTGACTTATTTCTCTCAGTGAACTATTTTCCATTAGCGTATAACTAAACAGGAAATGTATGTATATATATATAATTTACAATTAATTACTTATTAAAATCTGACGTAATTCGAGATAAATTAGTCAACTGATGCAACGGCATTATATAAGGCAACGAAAATGTGCTTGTTTGATAAATCTTAAAATATCTTAGTACCGAAGTGAATCAAATACGTTTCCGTTTAATATACGAGATAAACCGACCGAATATCGAATATTCTCAATTCTCGTAATTCAAGCTCTGCAATCTGTTGCCAATGACTGAACCATAACCAACTAGTGCCGCCGTAGTTCTATTGTGAGATTTAATGTTTTTGTGCATTCGGTGTGCAAGACAAAGCAAATAAAAGGAATAAACAATCGGAGACAAATTAAAAGAAAAAGAAATGAAAACACAAAATGTAGGACATGACCGAACAATTTTCTTTTTGCGAATTTGAAACAAAAAAATGACCATTTCTACGACAGGCATTCTTTTTCTATTTTTATCTTTTTTCCCCTTTCACATTTATTTTACCTCTCCCAAATTTATCAATAGCTAACTAGTTTTATTTCTTTAATTTAGCAATGTAAAAAAAGTGATAATACATTCACGGTTATAAACGTATCGCGAGTATAGAAAATGTTTAAAAAAAAGTATTGGCTACGTTGGGACGAAAAATACATAAATTAAAACGCGCGCAACAACTAAATCGTTTTGAGTCAGTTTCTAAATAATTTATGAGAAAATATATTATAAAATGTGTCGAGAAGAAACCGTAAATTTTTCGCAGTATATGACATATTCATGAGAAAAAGAGAATTCGATTTTAATCAGAATTATTGAAGGAAATATTGCGTTATAAAATTACGTATTCATGATATAGTACGAAAAATAATGAAATTTCAAACAGAAAGCGTCCAATGGAAATGTGACGTAAATCAAGTTCAAACTGTATAATAATTATCTATAATTACGTATTTTTAATTGCAACTTTTTTTTTTTTAGTTCACTCCACGGTAACATTTGCTTCGTCAGAATTGACTGCAGACTTTATTCGCAAGCTACTTTATGAACGATTCACGGCAGAAGAGGAAGCGAAATGAAATTTTGGAAAGTAGTTTTGTTGCGAGGTAACGTGATAGTTTTGATCGAATAATTTCAGAAAATTATATTTTCGTACATCATAATAATACTGTTTCTTAAATATTGAATTTTCCTCGGGTTATACGGAGTTCGCCGAGTCGTTTGAAATAAAACTATTAAATGTGTATTATGTGTATAAGAAAAATGTGAAGGAAAATCAATGCCCGGAGACATTTCGTCGACGTATTCCGTAATAACAAGCTTACTCCTACGGCGGATGTTACGCGAACCGAAAGAATAAAAATTGATGCAAGGAAAGACATGTCTGCGTAAATTTAAAATACGATATTGCAAACTGGCATCGACAAGGCCACTATTCAAACATGATCGAACATCTTTCCAACTAAAATACACATTTTATCTGTATTTCAATTTCGATGCCCCTTTTGCAGTTGCAAAGTCAATTAATACTTTTTATGCTCGCCGAAGTTTCGTTTGTCATAAAAATAAAATTCCAGAGGTGACACCTTTTATCAAAATTACTTCACCTCTTCCATCCTTTCTTCCCCCCCCCCCCCGCCCACATTTTATTTACGGTTCCTTTAGTCGCTTATGATTTTTATATATAATATTACTATGCAATATAAAAAGAGTATGTGAAAGTAAGTTAAAATCGTATAAAAATATAATAATATAAGTTTCTTCTTCGAAAGTTAACATTTAAATTTCATTTCTTTTAATATAGGAAACGTTACGAAATCAACACCTGTTAAATGAAGGGAAAAGATTTGTTCTTAGACTTCAAGGTTTTTTATCCTTAGTTCGTGAAAATTCTCTCGATACGTTCGAATGTAGCGATGCTTCTTCTTCTCGCCAAACCAATTTCAAACGGGGCCGTCAACTACTGCGCGAACAAGTTTGGTAAGCACGGGACTTCGCTTTCAGAGCCTCGGGCCACGTAACGCTTCGCCCCGGAGACACACGACAGGTGTTCGGAAACATACATTTCCTATCGAAAATCTGCCATTGACAACGCGGTCTCGGGTAACGATTTCGAGCTACGATGTTTGACTTTACGATATTTCCCCGGTCGAATTTATGCGTTTTTAATCCCGCGGAAAAAAAAATCAAAGGAAAACTTTTAATTGCGTAACGAAGAATGAAAATTGTAGAATATAGGACAAAGTTGAAGTTTAACATTGTTCCGAAGAAGAAATTTAATTTTATATTTTAGATAAATAACTTATTTAAAATAAGTTCCAACGAGATAGAATGAAACAGAAACTTTTTTATACAAGTTAAACTTTCTTTCATTTTATACTTAAATATAAAAACTTGATATTAAAATTATTTATATATTCTTCATTATTTTCTAAAGTCGTTATATAATTATTTAAATGCCATTCGTTTGAATATAACGTTATATAATACTTAAATAATACACGAGTACTATTATTTTATCAAAACTAAATGCTGAAAATGATATAGTAATTCAAATTATAATCATTCTGATATTTTTCTTTCAGCAAACATGTTGCATCTGATTTTTTCTTCAACAAGATGTTCCTACAAAAGTCCTTAAGGTGTATAAGTGGGTAAGCTAGACATGCTCGTTATTTCTGTTGGAAAAACGAAGCTCTTAACCACTGAACTTGCTATTTTTAGTTTGTATCATAGAATGTAATGCTTGTCTCAAATATAAACAATTTGTATCATTTTCGAGTCTTAGATAACGTTGATTTAAAATTCTGATCTAGTTATAAACGAATAACATTCCACTTTAAGTCATTTTGGAAACGAATATATATATATATATATATATGTAAATAATAAAAATATTTAATTAATTCTAAAACAAAAGGTATTTTATCAAATCAACAAAATTGTTATTGATCCAAGAAAATTATTCTCTGCTTGTAAACATACGGAATAAAAATGTTATATTACTTCCAGAAGAAAGTTAGATGAAATGTTCTTGTACTGTAATAATTCAAACTAAGGGGTGATTTTAATTTTATAAAGTTTTTCTGCTTAGTCATTATGAAAGTTATTTAAAGAAAAAGAAAATTCTTATGGTACAGGATAATTGAAATTCCTGCGTTGAGAAAAATTACTTGCAATATAATGACGAGTTTAATAGAATAAATTTAAAAACGGAAATGGCGTTTGATAATATTTTGAACAATATAATATTACAAACTTATTAACAAAATTTGAGTATGTTCATAAGACTTTAACTATCAAATTTTATAACCTCAAACTTCTATTCTATTCATTTGAATATATCAACTTCCATGTTAGTTGCAATAATTGATTTTGAATGTTCATTGAATTGATTCCTCAGTTATAATTGACTTAACTAATTTTGTAAGTTGAATTCAAACAAACTATCATATAACCACTATCTAGTCCCTAGTTTGTGCAAAATTTTACTAAGCTGTTTTTGTTTAAAAATTGTTCATTTTTAATATATAGAGTGAATAGATAATGTGATAATTCGAGTTTGTCACGTGGAATACTATAAGCTCAGCTGACGTTATCATAATATTTTATCTGTATTATTATTTTATTGCATATAAAATTTATATTGCTCTTTAAACATAGATTTAATATTTAGGTATTAACCTCTAATTATTTAGTTTATATATCTTTTTTTTATTTTAAAACGATATATAACAAAGCATTTTTGCAAATTAAATAATTAATATTATATAAAAATACCAATGTAAAGCAGATTGTCAGAAAAAAGTCATCTGGTTAAAAATCATGTAGTTAAAAATTTACAGTATATTTTCGGTATCAATAAATAAATAATTAACATTCTGTATCAATGAATATAAATAATTTTAAATAAATACATGTGAATAAACTGCTTTCATTTAAATTGTGGTGCAAAAAAACAAGAAAAAAAGAAGAAAATAATATTTATAAAAAAGTTAAGTAGATAAAAAATTTTGAAAAAATAAGTGTTGCAACAATTTCAATCAAATCAAAAACATTCGTGGTTCAACGATAGCTTTTAATTAAAGAACGAGTTGAAGAGGCCTCGCGTTGTTTACATAAAAGTTAAAAAAGAGTAACTTTGTGAAATAAGTGTATTTTATAAAGTTTGACAGTAAACGAAGCCGCTTTAAAGCGGATTAGTTGATATAATTTGCACAAATTAAAAACACCGAAGTAAATCCTCGAGGCCTTTCCTTTTAAAGTCCGAGAATTATTTCGGGTGAATTGTGTCCGGTATGAAAATGTTACAAAGTGGCTTACAGAAAGAGCCGCGGGATAATCAAAAACTCATAAGATGGGAACACGAAGATCGCGATTAATTTATCTTTTGCTTTGAACGGCGAATGAGTAAAGTGACAGTTTAACGTGCTCGTTACTGTTTTTAAATGCACCCGGTTGATAAGACTTTGAACCTTTACTGCACGACACTCAAATTAGTTTAGGCTTGTCAATACTGCTGTTTGGATTTCACTTTTATTGACTAAGAAATAAAAATAAAAATGAATAAACGAACTCTTAAAAACAAACACGCTCCTTTTTTTTAGATTACAGTAAAAGTTTTAGTTCACTGAGAGAAAAAAACATAGTAGTAAAAATTAACGTGTTTCGTGTTGACTCGAGCAATGCTGATTCTAAAGTGAACAGTTTTTAATTTTACGTCAAAAGTTGACATACAAATAATAATGTTAACAAATGTAACAAAAGTTTACTTTTGTGTCAAATTTTAACATGATAAATGTTAATAATTTTCATTTTACAATCGTATATCAATGTATGTAATGGTATAATAATTGTTATATATTCATTTACAAATTTATCATTTTTTAAATGCACATGAAATAATTGTTTCGTTGAAAGCTGTGTTGAGAATCGTTGACTGAACGATATTGACGTTTCGTTTCATGAATTATCCTGAAACTCATCAGTAACACTCGGGTAATTCATTGCTTTAAATGCTTCTTAAGAGAAGACTTTGTTCAGCTGCATTAATATAGAACACTCCTCCAACACTTATAAATACTTCAAATCAAAATTATGTACTTTAAATGTGTCTCCATACATAATGAAATAATCATATCAAACATCTGTTTTAAATGTTATAAATTTTCAAACAAAAATATAAATGAATTTAATATGAAATAAACTTTTGTATTTAACAACACACCATGATAAATATGATTATATTTGAAAAAAAATTTATGGTGAATAATATAAAACAAATAAATGTGCACCTGTCAGATTAATAATATAACAATTATTAAGAAACGAAATTAAAAAATTATAATTTGCTTACAGATATTATAAATTATTTCATAGGTATATTTGTTGTGTAGATCAATTTAGTTCAACATTACGGTTAATATTATTGTTCCCAACATGGCTGTACCAATGTTTTAATATTACAGCCAAGAATAATTGTGTCATAACAGAGTAAGACCATAAGTGTGTACTAGAAAACTACACTGAAAGAAATAGGATATAAAAATTTACTCTTTAAAAGAAAGAATTTAGTGGGTTTAACAGTAATATAGTTGTATACATGTATATAGCTAGAATGTACTCATGATATTTATAATGTTTATATGCACATAATCAAATATATTTGCTTTGACGCATTTAAAAAAACTTTCATAAATTGAATGAATATATGTAAAAAACATATATGCTACGAGCTCTTGAAACATTTACCAAAATGATCAAGAAACATTTTGATACTTTTATTTAAACTTTACACTAACTTTAAAAGCTTTCTAAGAATATATCAAAGATATCGTAACTTTTATAAAACTGTTTATTTAACTACTAATGCAATACCTGAAAAGCATTTTACAGTTTTCGATTCTCTTGAACCTTATTTGTAATAAAATTTTCTCAGTTTTATTAAACATTCTTTAACTCTTTATATAAAATAATTTATTCAACAAGTTTCTTTTTAAAATGTTAAGAAAGTATGATTACTTTTTAATTTCTTGTTATAAAATTTGCTTTACTTTTCAGTTTTATAATTTTTTTCTTGCATATAAAATTATTTAATTTTTAACTAAAAATATTGCAACTAATACTATAACATAGTTTTATTTTGCAAGGAATAACATTTTTCAAAACATAATTCTAAATTTTGCTTCAAAATTAATTCTCATAAATGTTTCTATCATTTCCTAACTGCCGCTTCCTTTCAGGGTTGAAAGAGTTTTCATATTTTATACTGAAACAGTTCCTTCTAAAAGTCTATAAGCTACGTAAACCCAGTACAACATCTCTTTCACATATATAAATATGTTGAAAATATGAATAAAAATCACAGCATAATTAACTGAACATTATATGAATAAATAGCAAATATGAATGAAAAAAGTTTGAAAGCATTATATTTCTAAGCTAGGGTAAGTACTATATTTATAGGAAAAACTTCGAAGGGATCTGCATTCTGCACCTTATGTGACATGTTTACCCGGTAAACACGCCTCGTTTCATAAAACACACCGACATTATTCAACGTAAACTCTTATGCTAGAAATTACAAAATATTGGCAGGCAAATTATTAATAATTATTAAGAAAATATTCTTGGGTATATTAATGAAATGAAATTTGAATGTTAACTTATTTTGATATAAATTAAAATAATTTTTAGTCCCATCTCTTTTTCTGTTTGTAGCTTCAAAGATAAATAAATAAAAAAAAAGAAAACATTACATTTGAACTGATATCTAATTATATTATAATTTCTTTAATTTGTGTCGAATAAGGAAGCATTCGTTACACAGCCGTATTAGTTTTCTGTATATTACAAGTTCAATTCAATTCTGATCAGGTAAGTCGATAAGCCAACCCATTACAAGTAGGCCGTTCTAGGGATATTTCCACGAGGATGCGATCTGCGTCGAGATTGCACTTTGCCCTGATTGACAATGTCGACCTCAATGCATTCTGATATTTAAAAACAAGAATAACAACAAATTAGGAAAAACACGATTCAAATCAAGCGAAATAATAGGGCCATGGAAATTCCCACGTACAACCATTTCGAAATTGAGATGAAAATAATAATTAGTTATCTTCTTTGATATCAAGGTGCACGATATATCAAATATAAAAATATATATCTAGAATACTATATAAATAAATAATATATGTAATAATATGATATCAGTATTAGATTTTCAATTTAAAAGCGAGCAAATGAAATTTACCCAATTGAATTAAACCGACTCATTTTTAAATTTATTTTTCAATAACATAGCAATTCCCACGAGACAATGTTGTTTGACAAATTGTGACAATTCGTACCGAGTTTTATCCGAAAATTAAAGTATAATTAAATGCTATTTTAAAAACAAAATTGAATTAAAGATAAACGCACAATGCTTTTACACGTACTTTATTTTATGAGCAATTATCTGACAGTTCATATAAATTACGAATAATTTACTTAATTGTCAGTGCGAGTGATTAAGTATTATTATTGATTCGCGTGCAAATAAAAGGGCAAAAGATGTCAATGTTTTACTAAGGAAGGCAATGCTTTTAATTATCGATTTAATTTCCATAGAAATGCACACACATGCCTGATGTCGCGAAAGCGGCTTGTTTATTTATGTAACGCGGGGTCGACGTGAAATGTGGCATAGAAAAAGTTCAGCCAAGGGTGGGAAAGATTTGTCCGAACCACGTGGGTATCATAACTCTATCTCTGTTGCTAAACGAAATTACCTTTGGTAAATACTATTCTCTTCGGGGACTTTTTGCATTTCGAGTACAAATGTGCACAATATATGAATCCAAAAAATAAACTTAACAAATCATCAGATAGTTACTATCCTGGTAAAAATGAAACATATATGGTCCATATATATTTAAACAATTTCATATAAGGAAGTAAAAAATTCATGTATGGACTATATGTTTTACCTTAATCCATATATATACACTGAGAGAAATATATGAGTATATTTTACTAAGTGTTTTCGTAAAGTTGTGATATATTATCTTTCTTTTAAATAAATACTAATATTATTTCATATATTACGAATTCATATATTACGAATTACCAAGATCTTGGTAATTAATAATA
>JABFPN010001527.1:0-28360 GCA_022817305.1 Leptoteleia sp. ZL-2020 | reverse complement strand
TGAAAATGATTCTTAGAAAGCTGACACTTTTTACTAACTTAGGATAGTAATTTTTCAATTCTTGCAAGTATATGACCAGTTTACCAACAATGTCAGTAATTTTTATTAATCTTTTCTCTCCGTGTATCAGTTTTAAATCCCAGGTTTAAATGGTAAACAGAATACCAACGAGAAGAAATTAATTAATTAGCCAGATAAAAAAGTGTTGCAATATGTGTGAAATTATGAGTGCAATTGAGCGTTCTTAGTGATTATTTTCTGCATTATTGGGTACTTATTGTTCAAATATAAATTGCTGTATGAGTATTATTTACTCCGAAAAAGAAATATCAATTTCAAATAAAAAGTTTACTCAATTAATAGCAGAATGTCATTGTATGATAAACTAAATCATTAAAGTTTATTAAAAATAATAATTAAACATTGCAATACTATGTAGTTTTGTACAATTTGACATTATGTTTATAATATTTTAATAAATTGTTTTATAACTGGTTTAAGAGCGATATTGATTAGGGACACAGAATAGCGTCGTCTAGTGGACAAAAATAAAACAAAAAGTTTGCCACAAATTACAATTTAAACAAATATTTGATAAGTTTTATGTTGCAAATTTGTAAAATTTTTATAATCAATATTTCTTATCTGAATTTGACTGAATGGTTGATCGTAAAAGACAACAAAATTAAATTTTTTGACGCAGTGTTTCAAGTAAAAACATAATCATGTTTCTGTTGAGGGTTGCCAAGTAAATGTATATGCTAAGAGCCTTGAAAGGAAAAGTGATTAGGAGCACCTAAGAAATATAATACTGTGCATGAACAGATGCTAACGATTTAAGCAGCCAAAATGCTTATTTGTGAAAAATAGTTGTAAAATATCAACTTTTTAATTTGCGTAAAACTCGAATAAGTAAAAATTAACTTTAATTTAAAAGCTTTCGTATTACGTCAGCTAGTTGATCCGCGTGCTTCATCATGTCAAACCACGCCCTTGTTCACTATTGTTTCGGTACTTTTGATACCGACAAGACGAAGTACTAAATTCAAAATCTTTTTGTCTTCGCAAGAGTTGTCGTCTAAATTAGTTGAAGAATTTTAAGTGAAAAATAAATAAGAGAAATGCCAAAAACTGATTTTAATATAATGTGCGTTATCTACATTTACTTAAAGAAGAAAGTTCTGTAAAATTTAAAATCTTTTCAAGCTTCTGTTTGGCATTCATTCAACTGTAACAAGATGTTTAAGAAAAATCGAAATTAAATTTCCGCACACGCGTTATCTGTTGCATTTTCATATATATTGTTAGTACAGTTTATTCTTCACGATTAACAATATATATTAATGCATTTATCAATGATAATGAGTATATTTAAGCAGTTATCAGCTGCCTTTAATATTCATAATTGTACTAAATTACAAAATTAAATTATGCATCTATAATTTTCTGCATTAACACACGTTAATTATTCTTCCCAATTAAGTTTACATTAATTTTACAAATATAACTTTGCAGTTATTTTTATAACTATTCCAACATATTTTTACATCTTACAGTAGATATGTTATAAATCATGTACTGAATAATTATTCATTACTGTCATGCACTTTATAAATCAATACACTGAGAAGAAAGTAATAGTAAAATTTAAAATGTTTCATATACATTTAGGGATATCTCAGAAAAATGAAGTATTCTCGAATTAATAATAGTAAAAATGATAATCATAAGAGCAATTTTTAATATTTTTCTAATAAAAGCTACGTAGTAGCATAGTAAAATTTACTATTATTTATAGAAAAAATATTTATTCCTTCATATTCTTTAATTGATATAACAAATATTAATTTATGATATTTCTTTTTTCTCAACGTATGAAATTTTAAAATAATCTGACAATGTTTATATAATTGACGCATAAAATTTGCAATATGTTACACGGTATTAACTTCCCGCCTAATTTTTAACCGACGCAAGTTCTGATTACAATAAAAAAAAAAAATGTTAATACGAAGATTTACCAATAAAAATCTCATATAAAATTGTTCTTCGCGCAGAAGTCACTCCGGTTTAGCAAACCGGAGAGTCACGTTCAGCAAATTTGTTACGTCTTCCGGCATGTTAAAACAAATAAAGCAATTCATAGTGTAAATGTTTTGTAATAAGAAAAAGCAATAAGGACTCAACACCCCGGACGATATTAGCCATAAGGCGACTGGCGGCCAAAAATTAAGTCGCAGTTACACGTGTCGGGCAACTGTCTTTACTGCTCCTCGAACTGTAAAATTTTGCATCTTCCCCGGAATCGTTTTTTATCTCTTCCATTTCTGCGGAACGATACCCATTTCGTGCGGATACAGCGTGGCAGATTCTAGACACGAAACTCCGAGGGTCGGGCTTTATTCCGTGGAGGGATGTACTGTAACAGAAAACGCAAACGTCAATCGGGTTCGCGTAACTAGCGTAGGTCGTATGGTGTGGCGCAATAACGCGGGATGGGTGTCCCATGGGAATCGAAAACCGTCGAAGCATCGCAGGAAAAGCCGTGGCATCGATTTTTCGCGCGGGGCTATTATGCCTTCGTGCTGGGGCCACATGGCAAAATAAATTAACCAGGAAATAACGCAAACCACCAAGGCCGCTGCCGACACATGCCAATGGAACGAGGGCCAGTCATTTCCGGCTAAATTGCAACGCGTCAAACCTCCACGGAATTACAATCCGTCATCGTAATCCGTCGTTACGCTAAAAAATTACACCCTCATATGCACACCTCCGGACTTTTCCTGCATTTTCACATTTATGACCTATTATACTTCCTGTAATGTAGTGTCCCATAAAATAAAGTGCCGGTATTAGTTCGGAAATGACACTTATAATCTGCACTTTTGTAAGACAATTATCCGAGGCGCGTTTATCGACAAGTTCCTTATTCAATTTAATGTTTCCCCTTACATTTGTTTCTTAACAATTTGTATTCGACAAATTTTTTACACTTGCAATTTAGCTCGGATGCAATGAGAGAAATTTATTTATACACTGAGAAAAAAGAAAATATCATAAATTACTATTTTTTATATAAGTTTAAGGATATATTTGGAAAAATAAATGTTTTT
Source organism: Leptoteleia sp. ZL-2020 (assembly GCA_022817305.1). Classification (NCBI taxonomy): domain Eukaryota; kingdom Metazoa; phylum Arthropoda; class Insecta; order Hymenoptera; family Scelionidae; genus Leptoteleia; species Leptoteleia sp. ZL-2020. The sequence continues at coordinate 25,244 of JABFPN010001527.1, read as the reverse complement.
ACTATAAATAATAATAAATTTAAAAGGTTATACAATAGATTTTAATAAATAAATTCTAAAAATTGCTTTTATGATTATCATTTTTACCATTATTAATAGGAGAATACTTCATTTTTCGGAGATATCCCTAAATCAATATGAAATGTTTTAAATTTTACTATTATTTTTTTCTCAATGTATAAATGTGTATTAATAATGTTCAGTAAAAAAATTAAAATAACATTAATCTGTTATATAAAAGAAATATGGTAAATTTAGTATGGCAATAAATAAATTGTCATATAAAATTCCTCTCGGTAGAAAAGCTTGTTATAAATATGCGTTGCTTAAATATCGTATTTAACCTCTTCAACTTAAACCGTTTTAATACGATTGTAATCTCAGTTGATGCTATTTTATCTATTGATCCACGTTAAGAAAACATAGAATGTATCGGTCGCGGACGATATAATTGCTTCAAAGTGATGGAATGATAGGAATTCCATCTATTCAATCGTAAATGTATCAAAAGCGCGATTCATTTTACAAATAATGAAACGTTATTAATCGTTTCTTGTTTGGAGAGTATATAGACAAACACAAAAGCACAACTTTACAGATATCTTGATTAATTTATTTATTATATGCAAATATGTACATTCTGTGGAATTTCTGAAATTTTGAAATTTGATAACACGCGGTATATTTTCTTTCAGTATACAAAATAACGTTAAAATAAACGAAATAGACTTTTTACCTTATTTAAAAGTGTAATTAAGTTTTATACTTCATAGCAATTATTAAGCTAAACTGAAGCAATGATAAATAAAAAAAAAAAAAAAATAAAGTTTCAAATGTTTATTATAATTCAGATTTGGAAACAGTGCTGCGATAATTATTTCGTTACGATGTAACATTTTAATCGTACTTTTAATTAAATTAATTGACCAGAACTCCTTTTAATTAAACAATCGAAAAAACATTACTTTAAAACCAATTCAAAACAATTAAAAAAAAATGGAGTTGAAGTTGTGGGATAATTATTGTCATTATTATTGTTATTATTTTGATTATTGTGATTATTATTATTATTTCTATCGTAACTATCATTATTGTGATGGTAATGTTTGAATCTAAGATCCAACATCATAGTGAAATTACTGTCGCATGTATATAAGTGTCGTTAGTTCCGCGTCAGAAATATAGCGCGTTAATTCATAGGGCTGGATCATTAACGAGCCACTCCCGTATAAAACAAATCATTTTATTTTCGAAATGCGCTACGCCCCGCCCATTTGATTCTCTAAGTAGAGTTCTTCGTGCCCCGTTGACAAATGTATCCAGATAAGTTTTATGTTTATATTGTTGCTTGTAATTGATTTTAATCCGGGTAATTGCCCGTTATCATTAATATCAATTAAAAACAAGTTACTATGCCACGGCAATTAAAACTGTTTGTATGCGCCGAACAATGAAGTTACAAGTTCAAAATTCAATCAAATTGCGCGCGCCGACAAATGCTTTTGTGCAAAAAAAAAAGAAATGTTTTAACATCTTCGATTACTTTGCGTTTAATTTCTATTTAGATAAAAATCGCTGCCGGGGATTTTTAGGTCAAGCCCTAACAAAAATTATTTTACTTATTTCGATTTCCAACCAAGAAACTCCACCATTTTACTCGCTCACTTTTAATCCACTTTTAATCTACTCTTTAGGGATACATATTTAGGTCGCTGTTCAGAAATGGATCTGGCGAACATTATTTTATTTATACATCCATGATTATTCATATAAATAAAGTTGATACGCTGCGAGGATTAAACAAAAATTATGCAAATAACTTTTTTAACTATTAATAGTATAATTGTATGCATTACGAATTTAGAGGGGTATATGTCATGTTTATGGAACTTGACACTCGAGATATTTGTCCTATATATAATATAGCATGTGTGTATATCGTATACGCATGCAATACAGTATAATGTATGTGTTTTGTAATAGCTATTACAGAGTTATACTTAAAAGCATTGTATTATGTTATGTTAATTTATAGCCTTTTTCTTGAAAGAATACAATTTAATAATAAAATTACAATTTTATGCTGTACTCATCTTATGATAGCTAGAGAAAGTAAAATTTAAACACTTATTAAGAACATTAGCAATCGTGCAGTATTTCACGAATATTTTATGAAACATAATAATTGTTCAGAATTATGTTTCTAAATTTAAATTAATCTTTGATTATTCCCATATGTAAATACATATTATGAAGTCAAAGTTTGCCAGCTGAAATCATGATTACGAATTATTCAGGTATTGTTTATAATATGTTCAAATAATTGTATAGTGACAAACAGTATGATTTGACGCGGATAGAGAAGTAAATTCATTTGCGACGTTTCTCTGGACACGGAATAATGAATGTGTGATATGTGTTTATTTTAAATTATACTATTTCATAATTACTCTCTACCAATTAACAAGATCTAATATAACGCATGTGGATATCAAAACAACTGTCACACGGCTTGGAGTTGCGTTTTCAAAGTTGGCGAAATTTATAATTGAACTTTGGTACCACTACCGCATTAGATAGTACATTCTTGGTAAGTTTACATCTTGTTAATTATATCTGACCAGTGAAAGTAAAGTAGAGGAAAACAATGGAATGATTTTGTAAAGTATTTTGTTGGCTGCTGTAATATAGTTATTGATTTTGACGAAGAAACAGAGCAACCCGTATTATGCACTAAGAGAAATTAATTAGTAGTTGCTATTATAATTTATAATAATAACTAGAGAATATTGGTGCATATATAGTATTCCTTATAATGTGACGTATTTTAAAAAAAATATTAGAAAAAAATGTCTTTAGCAAGGAATAGAATTTGTTACCTCACAGTTACCAGGCGTGAAACATACCACCACTCTGCACTGAGAAAAAAATTGTTATTAAAATTACCATACTTTCTGACGTTGGAAAGATATTGTCTTCAGTGTCTGCCATTTTACCATACTATTGCAGTAAAAGTTTGATGTATTATATACACGGGGAGAAAAGATTATTAAAAATTATTAAAAATTATTAAAAAGATTATTAAAAATCTTAAGTTAGCAAGACATACCAATTTGTTCACAATTATTCTTAGAAAGCTGGCATTTTTTGCTAACTTAGGATAGTAATATTACAACTTTTTCCAATATAAGATCAGTTTACTAGCAATGTCAGTAATTTTTATTAATTTTATATTCAGCATGGCAATAATGATCATAAATCGTGGCAACTTTACAAGATTATATAAAAAATTTGATTATACCATATAAAAAGTATTATTATGTTGGTATAGTAATTCTATAAACATCATTTCAACGTCACAAGGTATAGTAATTTTTATTATAATATTTTTCTCAGTGTACGTTGCCGCTTAGAAATATAGTTTTTACTTCACAGATATTCGTGTTTGGACACTCATGTCACGCCCCTTCCATATTAAGATTAGAGTTTGACGAAGATCAATATTTTCCTAGGTGACTGCATAGAGTGATGGTAAAGCTCGTGACTGTGAGGTAATGAGTTCTATCCTTTAATAACGACATAATTTTCTAAAGTTTTTTTTCAAATGTATATTATAAATTTTACTATATCGTATTATAGAGAATATTATAAATGCAAACATATTCACGAGTTATTATAAAATATCGTAGCAACTATTAATAAATTTCTCTTAGTGCAGAAGAAAGTTGATAATTTCTCTGGCGATCAAATATCAGTATACTTACCGCAAATATTATTACTGAATTTTCGGGATTGCATAGCAAACAAACCACTGGAGCACTATGGTAATTACAATAATTTGTTGCGTCAGTTTGGTAACCTAATAATGAGATGATAGTAATATAATGTTCGTCGGTTTGAAACATTGATAAAACTATAATTTAAAGTGAAAAGAAGCTTTTAGCTTAAGAAAGAATCTAATCTAATATTTAGACGAAGAATTTTTTTATGATCAAATGAAATATTTTTATATTTAATATACATGCAGATTTTTAATAATTTTTTTTATAAATGGACAGATTACAATTTAACTGGTCGCAATGAATTTTGAAATGTTCATTTTCATTTTAATGAAACTAAAGTAAGTTTTGCAAAAAAATTTCTTTCTTGTGCAATTATGAAAGTTGAACATTATTTCTTGATGCATAAATGTTGTACTTATAATTAATTTAGGTGTTCTCTCATTTCTCTTATTTACACTGTTTAGAATCGATATCATAAGTATCGCAGTCTTGAAACTTGTTAATATCGTATAAATTATGGTATTTAAGTAAAATTAAAATTTATTTTTGATTGCATAAACTTCAACCATTATTTGTATGTTGTTTTGAATTTACTACGTATATAAGCTTTGTTATAAATTGTATTCAAGTTTTCCAAGAAATAATATACAAGTTTTAATTAGCACATTCAATTAATATTCAATGGTTTCCATTTTTTGGTTAGATCTAAATAGTATCTTATTGTAATATTGATAAATTATAATTGAATCGTTAAATTCTATCAATATTAACTTGGTTTTTATTTTATTTATTATTTACTTTTTGTCACCTATATAATGAAATGGAGCTTAATTAAATGTAATTGCTGCTAAGTGAAAAATAAAATATTTACAAATATGAATGAAAAAAAATAATATTTATAAAATTACATACGAATAACAGTGTTAAAAAAATAAAAATAAAATGTAATCATTTTTAATTCTAAATTGAGATTAAATTTTTCTTTACAGAATAGAGATTAAAAATTGTTATCGATCCAAAGTATTCATGCATATGCTTTGGAAAAAAAAACATTGTATGAAAGTAAAGAGCAATTAATCTATAAAATGAATAGTGCATCTGAGAGCAGCTGATAATAATAATAAAAATAATAATAATAAGTATTTTGCTACAGAATTCGTAGAAGTTAATAATTTTGAAATTAAACACACAGACATTTATTCTTATTAAGTCTCTTAGATATCGTAAATTTATAATATAATTATACCATATTAATTTTATACAAGAAATTACTGTTTAAGTTATGTAAAAGACTGAAGGTAAAGATAATAGCTTTTCAAACAATATAAGAAGAGGAAATTATTTTTGACAGATTATAATAAATTTTTTTTAAAAAACATTGGTAGTCTGTAAAAATGGGTCGACAATTGATATATAATAATATTATAAAATAACAAAGATAAATATGATATCATAAAGAAAATATAAAAATAATTTCTACATTGTTCATAAAAATTGCTTGAGAACCCAATTAATAGTCTTATTATTATTATTATTATTATTATTTTTTATTATTATAATATTAATTTAGAAGGAATCGGAAAAAAAGAAAACATGCAACCACTAAAACTTTATGTATATTTTACTACAGATTTCCTTAAATCTCGAATGTTCATAATGCATAAGCATACTTTTTAAAAATATAAATAAAGAGACTTACTCTTTTAGGTGGATCAAAATGAACACAAAAACCGAACCATCAAACATGGTCAAAGAAGTAACGAGAACAAATTATAATAAACAAGTTATAAGTTGTATACTCACCTATTATTACGCTCTAACTTACCCTGAAAAGAATTATTATTAGTAGATGCTACTTTATTTTATATTAATTTAGGGATATATGCGTGTACATATAGTATTCTTTGTAATACGATATTGTATTTTTAAAAAAATTATTAGAAAAAATGTGACTAATGAATAAAACTCATTAACTTATAGTTTCCATATTACTTCATAAATATCAGTGATTGGATACACTTAGATTGAAAAATAGAGTGATGGTAAAGCTTATGACTGGTAATTTCAAGGTAACAGTCCTTGATAACGACATTTTCTTCCAATAATTTTTTAAAATACATTTTAGATCTTTTACTATTACGTATTATATACTATAGATGGATACATATCCCTGAAAACTCTTATAAAATATAGTAGACTACTAATATATTTCTTTCAGGGCAACGCTACATTTAATACGAAATACAAACAGCAAGAATTTAATATCTCCTTTAATAAATATTTATTATGATAAAATTGGCATAGTTACAATGCTGTAACAGTGATTGATGAAATCAAGACGAAATTAAACCGTGTAAAGTCGTAGCCGTTATTACTAAAGCACCCTTTATTTCACATACTTTCATCAGTTCGTTTCTCACCTTAAATTTAAAAAATTGTATATCTATCGTTAACCGTTACATTCGTGTTATAATTTTGATTTAATTCGATTTTAAACACTATATACAAAAATGGTATCTTGTCAGTTTATGGCAATTAATAATTAAATTTCTAATTATCATACATATACTTATGTAAATACATCGCAGGGTCGAAGTATTACGTTTACATACAAACTTGACTCTTAATCCTAGAAGTACTTCCATTCCTCCCTCCTCCCACTTCTCTTGTTCGGATTTACTTATCGAGTCTCTGGGATCCCGGTTCAATTTCTTTACCCAAGTTATTAAATCGCGCAAATCATTAGTTATTATTAATAATAATGCACAAGATATTAATGCATAAATAATGGTTCATCCATTAATATTTTGAGTCAAGATACTCAAATCCGCTTATCGGAAGTACTTGCAAGACTAAAATTTATACATAACTGGTGTGTAAGTCTAGAATGTAAAGATTATCATAATTCGATTGAACAACTTCAAATGGTTTCGTTATATTTCGTACTTTATGAGAACATCTGAGAAAATCGTCAATTAACAAATAATCAAGCTTTGGTGGACGGTACACCATTGTGGTGTCACGAACAGATTCTCACTTTTGTCCATGATTAAGACTGATATTTGCGAACAATTGCCTTTGTCAACTGCTGTCGAACGATACGATAAGTTTTTTTTTTTCATCCGCATAAAATATTTTTACTTTTCGAATAGTGCTAATAGGATTCTTGATATCTCGTTTCCATAAGGTTGCCATTCGAAATGACAAAATATCAGGACACCTATTTACAATACATCAAGTCCTGTCATCTGTCCTTTTCTATACAGCAACCACAGTTTTTTCACGTGTTTAGGGTGGCTTTTTTTATACATTCAACAAATTCGTAATTTCCCTTTGCAATTTAAAGCTTTTCGGTGGAATTCAGTTAGGTAAAACGTTATTATTTTTCTTAGTTATTTTCAAATACAGATGTTTTACGGAAATAAAAGTAGAAAAATTTTTAATCAATTTCAGAATAAAATATGTCTGCTTGCCAATATCCTAACAAAATAGAAACTTCAAATATTTATTAAATATTTACTTTAAGTTCAAAATTATTAATTATTTCTTTTCAAGTGACGTGAAATGATTGAAAAAATAATTTTAAAAGAAGGAAAATATTACAAAAGGATATTTTTATCCCTGATAATCAGATTTTTTTATGAAATTATGTTAAAGTAACTCAGCCTTGTTATACAATAATTATATAAATTTAATGCGGATAAAGTAACAAATAAAATAGTGTTGGAAAGATCAATATTCTACAGAAGAAGGCATCGTGAGCTAGATAAATTGATCTCTGTCAAAAACGTGGCATAAATTAATTTCATTTATATAGTGTAAAATGAACGTTCAAAAGTGACATTTGATCATGTTGAACAAATAATTAAGTTCAAATTTTTGATCCATGCCTTTAAGTGTACATGAAGTAGTATTAAAAGTAAACAATCCTATTTATAACATTTTAAATATATTTTGCTGATAATCAGACAATAATTTAAAGTAAACAATTTAAATAATTAATGCAACCTAAAATTGAGGTATCATTTATATAAATCCTTCATATTATTTTTGACTACCAGGGTACACTTTGTTGTAAAAATTCTTTGAAAAAGATATTTTTAAGTTTCCTCTTTTAATAATTAATAAATTCTATCTATACCATCTTAACATAAAACAGCAAATTGTAAAATTTTTATAGTCATATTTATTCACGTATAAAACATACAGAATATTAATTATGTGTACAATTTAAACGAATTTCTGAAACATTACTTCGTTAGATCAATGTCAATAATAATTAACGCAGTTAAGATGTTTGGACCTCTTTTAAATCATTCTCCAGGAACATCTTGGCTACACTTTATGTCAACATTTGTAAAAATTTGACGAGGTTCATAAAACTGATATGTGCAAATGTAATGAAGAGAAAAAAATAACTTTTTTTTATATTGAATAAAAATCATCAAACATTTTTTCTATGGATCGTAATGCATGAGACATAAGACCATTTTACTTGGATAAAAGCTCCACACTGTTTTACATGATCATAAAAATATTTATCTAGATATGATCCTGAAAAATTTTTTATGCGACGATTTTCAATGACGGGAAATACGTATTTTATGGTAAAAAATCTATTACTTTACACACGTATATCTTTTTTGTTTATTTATACGTATTCGTTGTCATAATTTGGGGGGGGGGGAGGGAATAACATCAACTATTAAGCATATTATTTTCAGCGGGGACAAAGACCTTCCGGTTTTATTTCAGGATAAATCTACGATCCCATCATGACCATTCACAGGTTATTTATCGAACACACAATCATTACTGATTTCACTTGAATTTACAAATTATAATTACAAGTCGAGGCTTTTATCGAATGAAATAATTCAATCGTAAAATTGTTTGCTTCTTTTATGAAGTTTTCGTTCGTGTACTGCCATATGAAATTGCAAAATTTTACACATGCAAATGTACACACTAAATAATATGTAATTGGCATTTTCACGTTAACATTCAACCATTTTAAATAGATCTATCATTTTTATACTTCCTTTAAATTTTTAAACTATTATTTTACAAACATTGAACAACATTAATGTTAATCTAAATGCCCTACCTTTTCTACTTGTTATCAAATTATGCAGTTTTGTAGGAATTTCTACTCGTGACTTACAAAATTATTTGCGAAACAACACAGTTGTTGCGATTGCTTGCTTAGATAATGGCTTTGCATTTTATGTTTTAATCTAATAAAAAGAAAAAAAAACATTTTTAGATTATTTGTATATTAATTGTACAGTTTTATCAATACGACATATATTGATTTTTTAATTGTATTTCTACGAGTTACACACATGAACATTTTTATTATATTTTTTTATACCCTTTTATCATTTTTAGTTTTTATGCATTTTTACGTTATTATTTATTCGTAATTAATATTACCATTTAGTTCGATATTAATGTATATTAAATGTATCTTGCACAATTCATAATGCGGCCGGAAGTAGAGCCAGTTAGAAAATTCAACGTAACACACACAAATATGTTTAATTTCGACGATGTTCAAATTTGTATAGCGAATACTATAATGTTAATTAGTTTAAATCGATTGAAAATGATTTTAAAGGCGGAGTTAATTTTATTTACAGCAATAACAAGTGAAACAAATAGAAGTGTAATACGTTCGTAAATTCAGACATTAATTATTCTTTTATTTCTTGAACCTAAATTGAATAATTTTGGTACTGTTGCAAAAATTTGTTTAGAAATACACTATGCGATTTCGACTTATTTTTTTTTATTTTCAAAAAATGAATTTTCGGTATGTAGAACAAACAAATATAAGGTCGATTATTAAGTTTGTAAATCATATGAAATTTTAAACCGTATTGAACGCCATTTCAAATATTCCTGTTACATATGTATCTACGTAAAAATTTGATTGCCTGAAGGTTCAATCAACGTTTGTTTTTAATTGAACTAGATTTACGACACTTATTTTCATAATGAACAATTTTCGATTTCAATCGAAATAGATATGTTAAATATGTGTAAATTTAATATTATTAATAACTGCTGGTAAACCATACATTTCATTGATAATTGATATTTTTTACTATTCTACATACTTAAAAAGTACATGTTTCATTATTTTTAATTGCACTGATAATTGTATTAGAATATTAAGCTGCAATAAATATTTCAATATAACGTACATTTAAAATACACTTTTACCTTAATTAACTGTAAATTTGCTAAATTTAATTTTTCTCCTCGTATACCTTTAGGCGCAAAGTATTTTGAAATGATTTCGTAAAATTTTGTTGAATTATTTTGTTGCTTTTATATTAATATTATTATTAATTACTTTCAAAATATTGATACCGTTGGCGAATAAAAACCTTATTGATTATTCAAACATTAAGTAATTGTACATGAACATAATGTTCGTTAACGTTTTCAACATATGTGCAAAACAAGTTGCTCCGAAAAGTCATTTTCATTAATGCTTTAACCCTCCACGTAAAAGAGGCTCGTATGGCGCATTACACCGAAAACTAACAGTGTCCCACGATATACAGTTGGTGCGTGAATTGAGTTCTTAAAATGCGAAAGTAGTTTGACAAAATCATTTTTTTTTACTTCATCCACGTTACTTTTCCATTTATCGAAATTAAAGGCAAACAAAAAAAGGTTTCTTTTAATCACTTATGAATATATAACTAAAATGAAAGAAAAAATGATTTTAACGAATTTCCTATAAATTTCCTCTTCTACCATGTTGTAGACTTCCAATTTGTACTAAAAATATAACAGTGAAATTAATTAACATATAATCTAATTTGATTTAATTAATTAATTGAATTGAATTAGTTAATTAATTTAATTAATTAAGGGTAATCGAGTAAGTATAGCAAATTTTTCAAAGTATCCAAAAATTGAAAATATAATTAATCATAAAATTAACTGCAGGGAAGACAGTTGACTTTATATATAATAAGTTATAAATATGTATATGAAATATTTTTTAGCTTTAGAATTTATTGCTGTCTGATTAATAATTTCATTTTAACGCGAATTCTTTCTTATCAACTGAAAATTAGCAACGTCCGATTGGAAGGGTAAAAATAGTTGAGAATACCATTATAATTTATGCATATTGGTGTTTCGGATATGTAACGGCCAACTATCGAACCCGTCGGGTGTTGTTACATACACGTAATAGCTATAAGTGAAGGGTTAATATGAGTGCTCGTGGAATCGCATTGACCATTTGTGTTAGTACAATGATTCGATCGTTGGTAAGGTTTAATTTAGATAAATTATTGCTGGTAGTTTTCGACGTAATATGATTATTTTGAAGGTTTTGCAAACTACCATAATAATCGTTGGCATCTTTATGAAAAGGCATTCGTTGACTCTGATTCGTTGTCCTATCAACGTTATTTCATAAATCCCAAAATATGCAATCTTGTTTCACGTCCCTCGACAACAACAAATGTAAAATAATTTCCTCATTGACGTCATTCATTTGCACATTTAATGATTAGTAGAGGTACTATTTCTTTTTTTTTTCAAATACTAATTTAATTGACACAAATTGATTAATGAATGGCACAAAGACGAAATAAATTTTTGATGTAAAACACATCACAAAATCTGCAGATACATCATTAATTAAACGTGGCTCCGAGTTCCAAAATGACAGAAACTGCGCCCTTGTTTAACAACTGCAATTAATTTTCCATCGATCCTCCCCGCGGTACAACTTTCATTACATATTATTTTGTGTTTCATTTGTAATACTTTTACAACTTCATATTTCAATAAACTTTTATACATATAATCTGTATCTCGCGACCGTAAAACTACGCGCGCGTGACTCTTTCTTTTTTCTCTTCCTACGAAATACTCGTTCGTGCTTTTGTATATTAGTTTAAAATTTTTCTTCGCAGCGTGCAATTTCATATTTGGTTTTCTCGTGTCTAGTCGTGTGTATCTATTACAAGAATATAATTCTTCCAGTCGGTTAATTGAAATCAATACGGTAGTAACTGACTGATGTAAATGAAGCAATGAAAGAGCAGTGAACTATTTTACGAATGACCGTTTTAAATTATACCGAATCAATTTTAAATTATTTCCGACTCTCGCAGGGTAAACTTATTCGAAAATCGTGTTTGTAATTAGGCGAACTTTTCGTCTGTTATTAAGTGTTTTGAGGGTGATATTACATACTCGCGCGGAAAAAGTTTCTCGCGGCTTCATCAGGGGGGGGGGGTGGGGGGCAAAACTTGTGCCACAGCTTTTGCCCCATGGTACCACAGATTATACCACGGTAGCCATAGTACTTGTAATACGTGGTTGTATGTGGGTTTTCGGGCAAAATCAACGGCCCTACCGCAGTACTTTTATTGTTAAAAGCACAAAAAATATTAATCCATCGAGAATTGAACTTGTGATCTGCGAGTTAAAATTTATGTACCTCACTACTAGACCATTATAATACCTCTTGAATAATAATGCAGTTCGATTCTTGATGGGATTTAATATTTTTTTATTTTTAATATAATCTATGGAAAATTTGTTGGTTCTGTCCAAAATTCACAAATAGTCATATTTAGAAAGTTTTTGCGCTATTCTGTCTTCGGATTTCTGTTTGAAAAGGTAAAAGCTTCAGAATTATTTTCTGTAGTATAAATTTATTTAAAAAGTTGCGAAAACATTAATTAATAAGACGTTTCCCTAAAGGTGCATCCATGATTTTTTAAGAATTTTATTACATTTGGTGGAACAATTATTTCTGACCATTTTAAACCATTTTATAACTAATACTAAACCTTGACCAGAAAATCCTTCTTCAACGGAAGTGAACAATTTTTCACAAATATTTACGTAATAAAAGTACCAGGTACGACAAAAAGCTTGGATCTTTCTTTACAAAATAATTCATTTTCTTAATACCAGCTAACGATTACAACGGGGAATTCAAAAGTATAATATCGGATAAATGCAGTTACTTCTACACTTGTGATATAACAATGAAATTTTATGAATATGTTATTCAAAACTTTTTTACATTTTTTTCTTCTTTATCCATTTTTGCCGTGAAATTGACAAGTTTAATCCCAAAATATTGATCCAGTATAAATTATTAAACGCAATTAAAACCGCCATTGCAAAAAGTCACATTAAATGGAATGCGGTCGAATTTTGATCTGTTCCTTCGAGTACCTAATTTTTGTCTTCCCTTTGCCGGGGATGCAAATTGACAATTTTTTTGTCAGCAAATTGTAATTGGACTTTCTGGCAGCGATGCTTTATTGAATAACAGCAGTTCAGAGATTGGGAATAAAAGTGATTCAATTATCGGTCATCGTAATAATAGAGTAAAATAATTTCTGTTTTAATTACAATGAGATTTAGTAATTTAGTCGCATCGATTTGAATAGAAAGCTTTATGCAAAAACGACACTGAATGTAACCCTCGTTATTTTATCATCATATTGTAAGTAATTGAACGGTGTCGCACGATAATGCATAATTACAGATATTCATACGTCAACGTAGAAAAAAGAAGAGAGGGAACTGGAAACGGCGGCACACTATATCGCAATTAAAAATTGCAAATGGTATGCAAATTGAATAGATATTAAAAAATATTTTATGGACGGTTAATTAATTGTTATAACGTTTCAATTAGATCGCATACTTTAATGCACTTTGTAAATAGATTAAATTTATTTTTAAAGTTCACTGAGAGAGATGTATTAGCAGTTCTTGTTATATTTTATAATAACTTGGAGGATTTGTGTACGTTTATAGAATTTCTATATATATGTCTGTATATATTAGTTATATGTCTAATATATATTAGAAAAAAAAACGTGACACAAGAATAGAATTTTATTTTATATATTTTACTATAATCTATTATAATAATTACTACAAATCCATATATATCCCTGAGTTATTATAAAATGTAGTGGCAATTACTAATAAATTTCTCTCAGTGTAATTGGGTTGCGTTTGAGTTTATATTTTTGAAAGTAACATTACCAGAAAAACTGTTCACGTAAATGTTCACTGAAAACGTAAACGACAGGGAATAAACTTTTTTCGCGGAACAATTAAGTACTGACTATTGCAGTCTAGTAACAGTCTGAATTCATCGATCCGTTGCAACTTAATTTATAGTCAATTCTAGTAAGTCATTTCATTTGCCAGTATCTTGTGATACATTGAGTCTTAACATTTAAAGTTACTTCGTTCAAGTTCTGAATATTGATAATGATATTATAAACTTCAATAATAATTTCAGGTACTGGGATGGCATTAACATTAAACTTTAATATCCATTTGAACATAAAAAAATTGTGGCTTGATGAATAAAGCGGACGTTTTTCAGTTCTAATGTCGTTTGAGTCGGATGATACCGTAAATATGGTAAATTTTTGTAATACCGATCTATTTTAATATATTTTAAAGAAATATAATGTCACGTGCTTTTCACTCAATGATGTTCTTTTTAACGTAAAGATTCAATTATTATACAACGAGAAAAAATGATTATTTTTGTTATTAAATTGAGGGCAATGAAATATGTTGAATTTTTAAATATAGTTAAGTAGAAGTAAACAGTATGACAAGTATAAAGAAATTTTTTAATAAAGCGAATGAAAAATAGGAAAAATTTAATGAAACTTTTTAAAGATTCTAATATTTTACATAAGGCTCGCAAGCTTTTGTCGAAATAATATGGAATTTCTTGTATATGTCACACATATAGTTTAATTCTTATTAACTAGATTGTAGCGCGTAGAAAAGGGTAAAATAATTATGCAGAATTATTGGTTAAGTTTCCTAGTGCAGATTAAACATGAAATATTATTCCTATCAATATCATTTTTAATGCTTTTAATAATGAAACAAGTGATTTTATTTTTCGAAATAATACGTAATAAAATTCCTTTAAAATTGTACATAAAAAATTATTATTTTATGTTGCACTTTGAATTATTATTTCTTCTTTTAGTTCGGTCGAAAAGCTCAGAACTTCCAATTTAATAGGGAAATGAAATTTTCTACACTTATGCACATCCTTATTATAACTTACTTAAATTATAAAATGAACAACTTTTTTTTACATTTCTTTAATAGAAGAGAAAAAAACAATTAAATATTTAAATAGTATATTTAAATATTTATAAATTTAAGGAATAGGATCAAATTTTAAGAGATTATATTCCCCTTTTGTTGCAACTTTTTGTTTATAAATGTTTATATTAAAATCTGTTTATAAAACTAAATTTTTAAAATATTTTAAGTGGAACATTTCCATTATGATGTTCGGTTTGTTCTCATCATATTATTTCATCCTATTAAATCAAATCAAGACAAATTTATTAAACAAATTTTATATAGTAAAAAGTTACGTAACTTTTTAAAACCGACCATAGATTATCTGAGCTTTCTTCCTTTATTTCCGGACCAGACCATTGTGTATGATAAGAATAGTTTCATACGATAAAAAATTTATTTTTATTTGATGAATATCAAATAAAGCAAGTATTAGGCATAGATAAGGTACAGATCAGGGTTTAGATTAGATCAAATAATAAGCAGAAAATTTATTCTATAAATTTTTAATGAATTCATATGTTTGGTCGATATTTTGAAATTTTATAAAAATGTATATGATAAAAGTAATCAAAAAATTATTTCGCATGAAATTATTTTTCTTATAATTCACAATAATATAATCCTCAAAAGTTTCACGGAGTTAAATATTTTACTTGAACACCACTTGGATTCTTTAATTAAGTGAATAAGATACAGAAAGAATTAAAATTTCAAAAATCCATTCTTTTTAAGACAGTTATAAATTTGTAGTAATTAAACAAGTATTAAACATTTCCATAAAAGTTTTCATATCTAGGATTATCGTAGGGAATAATGTTTTAATATTTTTAGCACTTTTAACGCGTTTTATAAAACATGAAAATATTTCAAGCATTTCTCAAGAAGACTGATGAATATAAAAGAGGAATAACAAAATATTATACAAAAAAAATGACTCTTCACTTTTTAATTATATGTAGAAATATTCTCTTTAACACTTTCACGTTAACAGCTCAATTTCTCATAATTATACTTTTCAAATATTCCCTGTACATAAAAAATACAATGGACAGAATAGTTATTAAATGGCATTTTGGGAACTATATTTAAACTATATTAAAACGACAAATATAAACACAAAATACGCTTACAAATATTTAATTAATTCCTAACCAGATTACTTTTTTATGTCTGTAATAACTGCAGTTGCAGCTTGGTAACCTAATTACAGTTATATCAGTAATAATTGTGACTACACTGAGAGACGTATAAGTAACTATGTAATTTTGTTAATATTGTTCCGAGGCCAGTAAATTCGTTTGTTTGGTCCGGAGACAAAGGCGCATAACTTAGTGTTCCGAAACAGTTTAAGACTGAAGCAGTTCAAAAATTCAAAAATTAAAGTTAATAATTCGTTGAGTCGGTTGACGTAAGTTTATTTAAATTGCAATGAAGTTGACCACTTATCTATACGTTTATATATAATATTTCACAAGAGCCCAGTAAAAACTTAAACTTACGCGTAATGAAACGTGGCGTATAAAATATAGAAAATTTTACCTTGCAAAGCCAAAAATGTATTTTGCATCCATTTATGTACATATATTTATATATATTCATATATTTCTGCAGAAATATATATAAAATATAAAACAACACATGTACGATAACATTGACGATATATTTATTCATATATTATTTATCCGTTTCTAATACGTTAAAGTACTGAAAAATTCAATACAAGATATATTTTTAATTTACACATAGTATTAGAAATTTATATTTTCTATATTCGAATTATATTTCAATTATTGCTCAAAGTATACACAGAAAATATATATTTCGTATTAAATTTACTAAGTACTAAACGTACTAAAAATAGCAAAATATATATACATTTTTATCTATAGTTTGCATACTTTTTTTTTATAATACGTAAATGTTTTTGTTGAAATATATACGCATATATAATGGATGTAAAATATATCTTTTCGTTTCACCGAGGCATTGATAAAAAATCAGGGAACACCCCGTCGTGTAATTCAAAATTGTGTTAATCGAAACTCGCATCTTCGTGGATGTTTCGCACTGCTGATATACAGTTTCATACGAACCCATGACTTAAAATTGAGCAAATGTCTGAATAATGTGTCGTCTAGGTTTACGTGCACACGATACGTGCAAGTGTATTCATTGCGTGTCGCACACGTAGAGAGAACAGAAGTATCACATATTGTTCATACTCTAAGTGCATATAATTGTTATAATTGTAAGTGTTATTTTACAACTTACCGTTGACAAGTCGACTTAATATATTTAAAAATCCGTTCTGCAAACAACTACGAAATTCAAATACGTAAGTAACCACACTGAGAAAAAAATTACACGGATAACTCGGAATTTAGCACGACGTACCGCTATTCTCTTACGCAAAACGGTGGTTAAGTCAGAAAAATTCGCCACGTTCAATATTAAAAGCGTTGAAATTAACATCAATACGCTTGAAAACTCGACTTAACACGGCGGAGAACGGGGTTCGATTCTTCGGGGATAATTAATTTTGTACAACGCCTAAATTGAGAATTGTCTCGATATCTGACATTATATTATTGTTAACATAAAACGTGTTCATATTCTGGACATATATGTTATATAATACGAGGGTTTTGCAATTAATTGTAATATTTTTTTTCTCAGTGCAAGATCGCGAGTTTAAAGAATTATACGTTTGACGCCCTAAATACCTAGACATATTTGTTATCGAATCGGTATCATCAAATCATTAAATTCTGACGTGACTTCTCTCCTACGACCCTGCTATGTTCTAGATTCCATATTGCTATATTGTGTATGACGGTATCGTATTCTCGACCATACTCGAATACTAAGTTTTGTGTTTTCCCTTCGTCTTGGAATCGTTCGCGATATCTTTAAAAATATTCCATGCAGGATTAAGCTATGTCATCCATGGTGAATACGACCAAGAGTCCTAATGCAAGATACAAAAACACCAAATGTTCCGTTGCTTTCGAGGACACCGTGCTCGACCGGGGCGGCTCCTGCGCTAATCTCTGATTGCTGGCTGCGAGCGTCACCGACGCCTCGGTTTTCAGGGCTTTCGCCACCGAAATCCCAGGCAAACTGGATTCGCATGCAATAACCATACTTCCTCCGGGGAAGTCCGATCTTTCCAGTCGCATGGTCAGACCAAGCCGCGTCGTGGACACCACGTTGCCGACGGTGTACGATTCATCTGGTAGCCGTTTAATATATGATGTCGGCACCTTTCAACAGAACAAAAATGGAACAAGTTAATACAATGATTATTGCTTAATCAGTAAATTTTAACTGTATTTACAATTGTATATTAAGAAAAATAGGACAGTAAAAATTACTGTTTTTTTAAAAGCAAAGAAACTAGTTTTAAATATTATATTTATACATGAAACAGAAAATTTTCCTGTTAAAAAACTAATTGATGCTAACAAAACTAATGAAACTAGTCTTAAATGTTATATTTATAAATGAAACAGAAAATTTTCCGTTTAAAAAACAGTAATTTTTACTGAATGCGCAGATACACTTCTGAAATATAGTTAAAAATAGTAATTTTTTCTGTCATATTTTTCTCAGTGTAGATGTATTTTTCGTGCAATGAATGTACCTTTTGTATTTCATAAATAATTATTATGGTTAATTATTATGTGGTGGAAAAAACAATACGCTGGGGGCCAATCAAACAATATGGATTATTATATTTTAATTAGAATGTTATATAAATTAATGTCGAACAACGATGTTTCGTCTCCCTTTTATTCGCTATTTCGTGAAATATAAATAATTATATTTATTGTTAACTTATGAAAGTTTACACTGAAATAAATATTTGGTTAATTTATAAGCTAGCTAACAGTTATTTGATAAAAAGAATTAGGTGACTAGAACTAAATTTTTATAGTTCCCACAAAATTTAAGTGTGAATATAGTTAATATTTTAATTTCAAGTTCTGGGTGTACGATGATGCAATACGAATATTATTTAAAATATACATAGTTATTCTAATTAGAGGAATGTTGATAATCAAATCAAATACTAAATGTAAAAAAGATGTCTTTTCATTTCATGGTTTCTAACATAATATATTTTTTTATATTATTTTCGATGTATGTGTTTTATATATTTAATTCCAATCATATCTCTCGGATTCTAAAACTATGGTCTGTGCTTCATGGTTTCGTGGGCAAATTGTCAATTGCTTTGTAACTAAAATAAAGCGAACAATATTATTTTATATTATTTCTATTTACATCGTTTATTATGACGGCTGAATTCAATATAACGAATTTTACGTTTTATCTTTTCAAATCACTTTGTTGATGTTCACACATATATATATTCCATTGAAGCATTGTTTGTTAAGACTTTAACTGTGAACTTAAGATATAAATTTCAAAATATTTAAAAAGTAACATTTGCATTATGTTGTAGTGCAAGAATTTTTCTTTTTTGTATCGATTCGTATTGCGAGATTGTTTAAAATATAACTTTACACTACACCAAAAAAAAAAAATTTATCCTTAAAAATCAAGTTTATGAATTAACTAAGACAGGTTATTATAATTCCGAGTTAATACAGTAACAAGTGATAATAAAACATAACAGTCTGTTCTCAATCCCCAAGGATTAAGTCATTTATCATGTTACTACGTGACTACAATATATTTTAATTTTTGTCTTACTTTTTTAGACGTGTTTTGTGTAAATAAAGATTTGCAAATACGAATAATTTGAAGCATAGAATTGCTTATAATTCATGCAAACGTGATGACAGAACAAAATATTTTATTTCCAATGATTTTCACAAGAAAAGTTCATTGGCTAACTTTAGGCAAGATAAATTTGTAAAATTTGTGTAAAGATTTCGTGAATTGATTAGATTCTAAAATTAAAAAAAATTTATTATTCATCGAAATTATAAAGAAATGTTAATATAAAAAAAATCTACTATTGCATTTATGAAAAACAAATAATTCGGAATATATAATTTTTTACTTAACATTTTATCTTATATTGATTTATATTATTTGTTTTTAGTAAGGATCTAAAACAAAATTTTCCTTACTGATATTCATTTAATTTTTTTTTGAAGTGTAGACAAAAAATGCTAATCTTCAATGAACTATTTAATTACGCTTTCAGTTTAGAATTTCAAATATACATTTCTTAGAGATTCTTTTACCTTAAAAATATCTTTTTACTGTAAAAGTATTTTTATGACGTTGCGAAAAATTCTCACAGACAAAAAGAAAATGATTTTTCAATGAAGAATTTTTTATTTCAATAAAATAAATGACTTCATTTTAAATAATAAAATTTTATAATTAAATTTCTAAAAAAGTATCCTACACTGAGAAAAATTAAAATTGTCACAGTAATTATGGAAGTTATGTAGATAGCAAATAGTAAACTAAACGATACTTTTGGTTGTGGTTACCATAATTACAGTTAACGTAACCAAAAAACATTGTAAACTCAACAAAATAAACATTTTAATATTTGTCTAGTTACAGTAATTATGTTTTTTGGTTGAATTAGCTATGTTTTTTTCTCAATGTAATTTGTTCAAAATATTCTTTTATTTCGCTATTCTTTTCCATCACACGTAACAATTATTTTTATGCAAAAATAATTGTTTACCGTTCACTTTTCTATATTAAAAGGATATTTTTATTTTCCTCGACTTGCAATAATTTCTTTTCATAAATATAGCCAATTTGATGTAAATATTCCTTTATTTTGCACCCTCAACCCCTTTTCATCCCGCGCTATACCCATAAAGTTGGCATTTGATTTCTTTTTTCCGCGGGGAGCGAATAAAATTGCAATATTAGCCGATATTCGTTCAAGTGTATCAAGTAAGATTGCCTTTTAATGGCCAAGAGGAACGGTTTAGAATATCTGTAAATTCTTCTTCACTTGAGACGTATCAGACTCGTATTATTATTATTATTCTTTAACGTTTGAGATTAATGGGACGAATTTTTTTTTTTACCACGTAACATCTTATTTCGAGCGATTCTCGTGATTAGGCAAGTTGGATGTTTTACTTTTGTTTGTGCGGGGCTGTTTCGTCTCATTCCGGAAAAAGTTCATTGGCAGCCTGCGGGCATTTTCGTACGGCGTAGGGTTACTGCCTGGCCCCTGCCTATTAAAATTATTAAAGACTAACAAAACTTTTAAAGTTTCATAAAAAGTTCGCAAGACGAAATAACGTGACTAAACATCCGTAAATTTTGAATAATTCACTGATGTTTGACAAAAGTCTGGGGGTATTGTTGAGCGCAAGTGGTAGAGGTCTGTATTCCAATCGTCCCTTTCAATGTTTATTCGTTTGAATCGTTGTTTTTGTGGTCTCATTATATAATGTAATTTTTATTGTCAAATTAATGTCAATATAATGAGGTAAATTGTGTTGCGAAACATTTCATTTATGACTTGTGAATATAAATAATGTAAATTAACTACGAATATAATATTTAACATAAATACCCATGAAAAAGTTTATATTGGTGGCATATATGCTGCATATATGCCGCACATATGTTGGCATATATGGCAAACTATATAAATTTAATAGAAAATTTGTATTTTAGTACGAATTATATGTCAATTTAACACAGAAATATGTAATTTTGGCATGCACATTTTTTTCAGCAAGTTTTGCCACATTTTCTGCCACTGTGGCTCAAACGTGGTGTTTGTCAAAATCCCACAGATCGGCCACAATTGTTGAATAGGTGGCTTCGCATTCACTTTACTGTAGTTTAGTGGAATCTCTAGCAATCACGGCAAAACCTGTGGTTATTAGTGGTAAACTTTGCGGTATTTTAGGCTATAGTTTAAGTACATTTCTTTACACGGATAATACCCTAGCAAAGTGAAACATATATGGTCCATATAAGCAAATTCTTATAAAGAAATAAAAAATCCATATATGTACGTATATGTTTTTCCTTAATTCATGTATGACCATATATGGTCGATATATGGCGATAATTGATTTCCATATAAGGAAATTATTAAAAGCATTGTATACCTAGAATATTATATCAATTACTTGGATTTAGGAAAAACATATATGTCCATATTTGAATTTTTTATTTCCTTATATGAAATTGTTAAACCATATATGGACCATGTACGTTTCATTTTTAGAAGCGTATAATTTTAAATAGAATTAATTTTTTTAATAGAGTACAGTTAGAAAAAATTTATATGGTTAATTTTCGTGATTACTAGAATTCTGGTTATTTTAACCATATTATGGTTATTATAACTAAAAATTGGGTAACTAGAACTAGAATTTTGTAGTATTCATAAAAATTAACTATGCATGTAGTTAATATTGTTATTTTTTTTCTCAGGGAATTTAACTTTCAAACGATATTATCTTAAAAAAATCCTAAATAAAAACTGATTAGGATAAGTTCATTTTAATTACAGTCTAAAAACGATTCTTCATGAAATTAATGCATATAATTGATAATTGCTAGGAAATCTTCCGCTTTTATATAACATTTTATAGAATAATCTGAACACATAGCTCACGAATGCATAAAATGTGAAATATATTTATATAATATATAATAATTAGCGTTAACATAAACTTTTTTTATTCGCTTGATACGCGTATTTTGTAACGTGTCAGTCTTTGATGCGAAGCGAAATCACGCCCGGTGAAGCCTGAGGCCAGAGACGGACGAATGGGCGTGGGCGTTGTACAATACAACAAAAGTACATATGAATATAATTCAATTCATAAAGCAACTCTTAATATTTAATTGTTAAATTTCTACGCGTTACATTTGAGATTATCCGAACGTTATTTTAATGTCTCAGTTGGTCGTAAAAATTGACAGGGGTCAAATTTCAAACTCAAAGCGAAAGATTCTGCATTAATGATAAGTGTATTTGCCGGTTCTTTTCAATATAAAATCTTTTAATTTTCATTAATATTGATTGATATAATAAAATGGAATACAAAGGAGTATTCAATTTTTTACGGCTTACAAAAGATATTATTATTTCGTCATAAAGAGAAAGAGTTAATTAATTTCCTTTTTTAAAAAAAAATTATACCCTTCATCTACAACAAACAACGTGTAATTAAAAAAAGAAATGTGTCCCATTTTTGCGTTTTTGTACATCAGCTCTGCACGGATCAGATGAGAATTCTAATATAGAACAAACGTAAATTATATATGAACTTCTTATGGGTTAGTATAGACTATAAATGGATTTAATATGGCTTACACATAAATCATTGGTAATTATTTGGTTGAGCACCCCTCTCCCCAATATATACTTTCTGTACGTGAAATTTATAAATATATAAATACAATGTATAAAAAGTATATGTTGGGAGGTGGTCAATTGAATAATTACCACAATATATATGAATAACACCGATATATATTTTATATGGACGAGTAAATAAGGCTGGTACTCATATAACTGAGTGAAATACTCTGGAAAAAAAGTTATGTTAAAACTTATTATACTGTATCAAAAAGTAGGGACAGAGTCAATTTTCTTGTCATATTTATCACGCAGCTTAAAAGAGGTTATGAGAATTACACAACTTCTTATAATTCAGTGTAATAAAAGTGACGATTTATCGTATATTTTCTTTTTTGTAATATATAAAAGGAAAGTATAGATCTAATAATTACTGATATATTAGTGAAATGGTCATATATGAGAAAAAATTTAAAAAAATTATTATCTTTATGTGCGCATTAAAAATTTTTATTTAACTTTTCAACCTAATTTTTTTTCTTATCATCTCGCATCAAATAATGCGATATGATAAAAAAATTATTATTTTTAATTGTGTTTTCAGATGTGTATCCGTCTTTTAGTAAAAATTTCAGTTTTTAAAAGGGAAAATTTCTGTTTCATTTATAAATATAATATTTAAAATTAGTTCTTTTGGTTTTAAAAAACAGTAATTTTTACTCAAAGATGGATATACATCTGAAATACAGTTAAAAATACCCTAGTAAAATTGAAACATATATGATCGACATATGTTTCAACAATTTCATATAAAGGAATAAAAAATTCATACATGGACATATATGTTTTTCTTTTATCCATATACGGCCACATATGGTCGATATATGTCAATAATTGATATAATATTCTACCCATATATGTATTTAATAATTTTTTATTTCCTTATATGAAATTGTTAAAACATATATGGACCATGTATGTTTCATTTTTACTAGCGTAGTAATTTTTCTGTCATATTTCTCTCAGTGTACTATATAATATTTACAAAACACACAGTGGATTAAAAAAAAATATCATGGAATGAGATTCCTTTACCTTTTTTTCAACGACGCGAAGGACATTTAACTCGGGATCTTTAGAATAAGTGAGAGAAGGCCGCACAATAAATCGAGCGAAAGTATATTTTACAAACTTAACAAACGTTATCTTAACGACAACGCAATTTATCATCGAGTAAATTACGTTGCTCGTCTTTTCTACTCTCTATTTATTATTTTTTTTTAATTCCAAAAAAGTATTTGTATCTGCGAAAGTGCCTACCACGTCTGAGAGAAAGCTCCGCGACCAGGGGACGTTTCAGCGCGGCCGTATTTCCGCAGATAAATATGCATCTATCCGGCGAGCGATAAACGGGCAATATTTTTTTTTATCACGGGATTCGTATTCGGCGCGAAAAATTACTCGTAAAACTCGCGTATGTAAAGTACGTAGCAAGTCGTTTCTCGGTTTCGTCGGATGATTTCAAAATCTGGGCTGGCCGTAGATACGTCGTAAGCGCGCGCGCACGCAGACACCAAATTGAATCACCAGTGCGGTATTAGAATTAGTTTTCGAACGTGCATTCGATGTTTGCGATATTGATCGGCTAAAAACGGCCGGTAACCCTCGCCGGAAACCGAAAGTATGATAATTATATGACGCGGCATGAAATGGCACGGCTTACGCCGCTGATTCGACCAATCCCGTTCAATTCCCACGCCAATTTTCGCGCGAGCCCTTAAAAAAATAAATAAGAAAAACAATTTGTAATTTTCGCACACTGAGAGAAAAATGTTGAAAATATTGTAATTTTCTGTTGTAATTTGAGGACATGATGGACAAAGTTGGGAAAAGTACAATCAAAAATTGTACAACGTCTTCAAACATTTGTAGAAATAAAGTGAAAAATCATAATATTTACGTGTTTTGTGAGCACATTTTATAATTTTCGATTGTAACTTTTTGGCTTTATCCAACATGTCCTCAAATTACAAAAAAAGATTACAATT
>JABFPN010001526.1:0-28360 GCA_022817305.1 Leptoteleia sp. ZL-2020 | reverse complement strand
GTATTTACCCCCCCCCCCCCCACTTAATTACCGTAGTTTCCTTTATGATTATTCGTAGATTAAAATTTATAATTGCATTCGCGCGAGTGCAAATAATTGTCGCATTTGCGTCAATTAAATGAACCTATCCTAGCGTAGCATAAATCACATTTGGCGAGGATAAAAAAAAAGTTGGAAAACAATTCGATAGCCCATTGTTCTCGTTGCGCAACTGTGGGAACCATTGTGCTGGCGGGCTCGAAGCTGGACCGGCCAATTAATAGCAATAACGAGTCCGCAACTCTATTAAATCCGGAATTGATTGGACTCCCGTAAAATGTATTCCTGTCCGCTCGACCGCCGCGATGCATATGCAATCATAAGTCGCTGCTCCGTCGATGTATCGGCGAATGATAAGATCAAACACTGCTGATCCATGTAATAGGAATAACGATTATAATTGTACGTCTTTATCGTGCGCTCGCGCAACCGCGTGATTAGATTTCCGTCTAACGATTTCTCCGGGCGACGGCTCCAATGAGAAGATATTACGAAAATAGACTCCGTCTCGTTAGTCCGGCCGTGCAGGCGCACCGCTTACCGCGAGCCGATCTGCGACACGATACGCTTGTCAATTTGTCCAATGGATTGGTCCTGTGATTGCGCGCAACGTTCGACGCGGCAAAAAATCGCAATTCGTCGAAAATCAGCCAATCATATTGCCAGATGCCGAGATAGGCATTTCGAATTATTAGAAATGAAATCTGAGGTGGCTTTTGATATGAGTCTGAGCTAGATTGAACGCTCGGCTAATACATTTAGATTGCTTTAGAAATGTATGATAGGTATACAAGTTGACTTCTGATCAACTCGCGTTTAACTAGGATTTCAAAGTTCTAACATTGAAACTATTTGATTTCCTTCTTTTTTCCTAAACCACTTATGTAACGTTGAAGCAAGCATAAATTTAACTTTGACACACATAGTCGTTTAAAGGTGTGGATGATAATTTAACGAAAGTAATAAACGAAATTTCGTTTACAATTCTTTTTGTTTATAAATTGAATTGAAATTGAATGGATGACATTTTGCAAAATTTGATATCGCAACTATTCATTTTATGGTAGTTTTTCAGTTTGATTAAAAGACCTGTATAGCTATTGGTCGGTAGGTTCAATTTTTAGGTCAAAATTAATAAAGAATAAATTGCAATCCATTCGTGCACTGGCACGAATTTGGACTTTTCTTTGTATTCCAAGTGAGCGCAAACCATTGAAGAAACAGCCTTGACGCGTAAAAGAACAAAACAGAGGCTGAGAGGGCATCGACTTCGGTCTGTTTTTGTTGAAGAATGAAGTCGTAAATTGTCGTGGAGCAAAACTGCCGAAAATTCGAAGAGCGCAAAGGACGTCCACAATTAGCCCGAAATTCGCTACGTGTTTTGAAATCCTGCCCGATTCTCGGATTACTTAATATATATTTAATTGCATCGGAAAGACCATTACCGAGCGGTTTCTACCCGAAGCGGTCGAATCGTCATCAAAGAGCGACGTTTTACGACGTTATCCTGCCATTTAATATTCCGCGCGTACTATTTTTCGCAACGTGAAGCGAATTTGACGGAGCGACCTTTTTTTCCCCTCTCTTTTTGCCCTCCCTTTTTCTTTGGCATCGAAAATGGCGTCGGGGCGATTACGCGCAATTTGCGATAGCATCCCGCGTCGTGGATGCTGTCAATTTGTTGACAGTTTTAACGCGTCAAATTTTAATAACCAGTTTGCGGCGCGAAAGAAATGTGCCGAGCGAAACGAAAATGAAGTGAAACGATAAAGAGACAAGAGAGGCTACGGGAAACCGCGCCTTAATGGAAACGAGTTAACGACCCGTGGAAATGTAAACGCAGTCACGTACTCGCGCGTAATGATCGACGAGTGACCAATCAAGAACCATTACTCATAGAGTTATAGCAAGCGTGTACCCGTAGCTTGCCGTGTATCGCTGCCCCAGAGCAAAACTCCGCAATAAATGCGATACTTCCGAGATTGCTATTCAATTTCGAAAATGAACCATTTTAAATGAAACGTTTCGCGCTCATGCCCAGTCTTTTCAATTTAATCTCACTTTTGATGCCCTTTAATAGTATTTCAAAGGTGAAGTTCATTTTGCGAACACAGAAATTACAAGTATTTCTCTCTCTCTTATACTTATACATTGAGATTGAGACACATTTACTATATATGCTAATAGTAGAATTAAATTTACTATATTTTTGATGAAATTGCAGGTGTAAATTAAAAATGATAATTTAGAATTTGTATACTCTGATAAAAATGATTACAAGACTGAATTTGCAACATGAATAGAATTTATATGATGGTTTAAGAGCGTGACCAACTTATTTCACACAGTATAACCTCAAAATCTGTTATTATAAGATTTCATAAAAAAAAATATCAACATTTGTTTTAAAGCAAAACATTATGCTAAACTAACAGTAAATTTTTTTTCAGTCCAGTAATAAATTTTTATGTTCCTTTAGGTGCAGCTTAATTATCAATAAATTTCCATATAAAAATAAAAAAAAAATGTTAAAAAAGATTACGTTTATAAAGTGACAAAGTATTAGAAAAACAAAGTTTGTTTTAAACTTTTTCTATCACTTAAAGCGAATTTAAAATTATCGGTAGTTTCAAACAAAGCATATAAAAAGCAGCAATATATTATAATTATGTACCGCGGTAATATTATTATGTAATGAATAACTTAGTAGCATATGTGTATTATCTCATTCGCAAATTACATTGATTGAAATATATTATTAAACACAAATTTCTACACAATACAATTGTTATTCAAGTATAAATTATTAATGAATTTATACTTTTATGACAGCTGGAAACTGCAATTTATTCATTCAGTTTTTACAACTGATTTCCATAGCAAAATATATAAAGTTCGTGTATAAACAGTTAGAATAAAGTAGCTAATAAATCAGCATATAATACTGATTAAATTAATGTACAACTGAACTTTATTAATAATTTAGATTTAAGTATAATAATCTTTTATCAAAAAAACGGCACGTGAAACTTTGAAACTAAATTTTAATTTACGTACGGGAAAAAATGTACATGCCAAATTTACGTATGTTTGTGTTAAGTTAAAATACAATCAATGCTAAATTGAATATGTTAATCTTAATATACTATTTTAAATATAAATTCGCTGTTAACATTCATTAGTTAAATTAAATAAACCTTGATATTAATTCAATATATAGTTAGTTATAAAAATAGTTTTACTTTATTAAGTGTTTGCAGCCTTTAAATCACTTGTGTCGTATTTGGAACACATTAAACAGAATAACTTTTTTCACAAAAAAAATGTAGTCTCACATTAAGACAACGAAAAATAAAACTGTTTAGTTGAAAATACCCGCACGTATGTTTACAAGCCGAGAGCTTTTTAACAACTGTATAAGTTCTCATATGAAATATGTTATATACGTAGAGTCATCGATGTAAACAATCTCTCTATTAAAACAAATGATGTCTAACAGTATCGTCCAATCACATTACTAGTGACGCGTGGTTTGACCTTTTTCTGAATTTTATGTAGTTTTAATTGTTTTGCCATAACATTGAATCCAATGTTGACTTAGCACATAACTAATGTTGGATTAACAGACTTTCAATGTAAAACTAATATATATTAGTTAACATATGAAAATCACTAAATTTGTAATACTGCATGAAATTTATTTTATAATAATTATTTTTATAATTTTTAAGATTTAAAATGTTAATTAGCTATTAAGTTATTAAATGAATAATCACAAAGTAATTTAATTATACAAAATGTTAATAATTGTTTGTCTTCTTTTTCTGTTCTCAGGACGAAGTAAGTACCTACATGACGCGTGGACCTAAGCAGTAAACATTGACAAAACAGCGTATCACGTGAGCAATTTTAAATGACTATTGGCTTACATTTAAATTGCGTGCCGAATTGGTCAAATTAACGGAAATGCAATTACAATCGACAAGGGCGACTCAGAAATTACACGTATAAAATGTTTTATCGATTCGAGCCAAGTTTGGATGTCTTTATTTTATTCATCGAGAGCAACGACGAAGGGAATTCGGCCTTGAACAAATTAATATTAATCGAATTACAAAATTACTCACTCTTGCGAAGTGCAAATAAAATTAACTGATTACGTTTAATTAATCGCATCTGCACATCTTAATTCCCAAAACGCGAATAATCGAAATGAAAAAAAAAAATAACGCGATAATCTTACATACACGCGCGTACGCACCAAATTCCGACAAAACGCAATTAGATTATGCAAAATCGCGAACGAGATTGTTTTTTCCGCTGCTTTTTATTTCGTACCGCGTCCTATATACAAAGAGGTGTATTTGGTTGCCTATCAATTAGGCGCAGGTGCATCGGCGAATTTAAACTTTCACTATCCGCTTTTATGGCAAAGACTTTCAAATGATCGACAAAAAGCGTTCAATTTAACGTCCCGAATGACATCGCGAAAAAAAGAATTAATTAATGTAAATACAGGTCGACAGTTTCCAATCACGTATTTGCGAGAAAAAAAAAGTGCGCAAGAACCGTTACCAGGACGTGGACATGGAGCGCCTGCAGTTTCGCAATTTGAGCGGCAAACAATTGCCCCATCGACGAGGATGACACAAACGTCGTACAAAAATCAACGAATCGGTAACGCCCGCGGTTTTACCCTAAGAGAAATTTATTAGCAATCAAATTCAAAGCTTAATAAAATGTAATAATTTTTAACCAAACTTTTTTCTCGTTGCTATTAGTGGAATATGTGTGCACTGGCAGTATTACTTACAATAGTATACAATAAAATTTGTTAAGGAATATATCACCTTTCAGAAAAATATTCATCTTCGTCAAACTCTACGAGAGGGAGGTGGCATAAATGATTCCCCTTGTTAAAATGAAGCATACATGGTCCATACATGTTTTAACAATTACATATAAGAAAACAAAAAAATCGTATATAGACATATGTGTTCTTTCTTAATTCATATATGACCGTAAATGGCCATATATAGTTGATATATGGTAAGAATTGTTTTCATGAAATAATTGTTAATGAAACTAAATATGGCTAGAATATTATATCAGTTATTCTCATATGTATATCCACACATGGCCATATGTGGATTAAGAAAAAATATACATGTATGCTTTATTTTTATTAGGGTCCAGACTAGGGTCCAGTCATACTTGTGAAATAACATAAATGACTGCCTAGGTGACCAAAAAGTAACGAGTTCCATTCCTTAATAACGAAATTTGTTTCTGGTGCTTTCCTAAAACACTGTATCCTACTGTAAGGAATACTATAAAAGCCCAGAAATGGCCGAGTTAATATAAAACGGTAGTAGTAAATGGTAATAAATTTCTCTCGGTGTAATTGCGGGCTTTTTGCGCGGCCGCGCAATAGCGTCCTGATGCGCGGAGAAGTTGCAAAAAAGTCGCGCACTATCCCCACACCGTGCGTTACACTTGAATCAGCATCTATTACTCAATTACACTAATTTAACAGCGCGTAATTCCAGTGTATGAAAATGCATAGAAGAATGCAGATGTTATAATAATGTGGCATTAAGCAGTCATCGTTTTATATCGTGCACGGCGAAGCTTTACCTTCGGCTGGAAGGCTTACGACATGCCTTGCTAGGCATCTGCATGTGATTAATTTATATGACACGCGATTCCGTTTAACATATTCCTCGTTACGCGACGAAAGAAATATGCCTCTTCTGTGTTTTGCGCGCGGTTTTCCATTGTTTTCGTCGGCGCGCTTCCTCGCGAGCGTTTAAGGCTCTGCGAATCCCGCAATTACAAGTCGGCAAAAATATAAAGGACACGACTCGCAGTCAATGAGAATATAACACGTCCAGGAAACGAATGGATTATCAAAGAAGGCAATTAGCGAAGAAACCGGCAATTAAACTTTTTTTTCCACCTCTCCTTAAATGTGCATTTCCGCGGGACGCCGCTTTTTCTTCGATTTGCCTGACGTTTGTGTATTTAATTTAATAGTAGATCACTGATTCCTCGCGCACTCTTTTCCAACCAGCATTATATTTCGCCCATAATTTATTTCATTTTACTTATTTATTTTATTTTCTCTTCTTTCTTTCGGGAAACGGTTTCTCGTTTCAAACTGGAGGTGGTAAAATGAGGTTTTCGTTGTATAACTATTCAAAGCAAAAAGAAAATATATGTATGGAAAAGAGTCAGCTAAATTTATACCACATACGGAAAAAAATTTGCCTTACTTTATAAAGATACTAGCGTCAAATTGGTTTTAAGAAAATTTACTATTAATAAAGTTGTATTTAATCTTTAATTATTTATTTTATTCGACTTATTTGTTGTTTGATTCGTTGGTAAATTATTTTCCATTGTGTTTGTATTTTTATTGACTTTCGCTTAACGAGACACGTAGACACGTGTCACGAAATTTCTCTCGTTCTTATGTTGAGAAAAAGATGAACGGGCAAAGTGAAACTTTATTACAATAACTTAGCAATTCGATTTATAAGTTAAGTTGGAAAGTTTATTTATGATTCTAAAGATAATTTTCGTAATGTCTCTCGGAAATTCAGTAATTTTTTTTTATTTGCAATATAAGAAAACCGTTTTTACCTTCTGTAAATTAAACAAAAGAAAACTGCTGCGAAAGACTGCTGGAAAATTCGTATAAATAGATATAAAGTGAACAATGAAAAACGAGGACAAAACTAACTTTAATTCAGATCAGGTATTTTACACTGAGATATATAAAATAAAATGAAAACAAGAAGTGAAAGATCAATAACTAAAAACGACACAATAATTGGGATTTATACTTCTAATTGGAAACAAGAACGAACTTTCTTTAAAAAAAAAAAAAAAACAAATAATAATTTGTTGATTTCTCAACTAAAAATTTAATTCAAGTAACAAAATTAACGTTCTTATAATATGTCATAAATCGTTCGTTAAATGTGATGAAATGATACAAATATTATGCAAATTACTTATATTTTGCAATGTTTTTATCCAAACCCAACAATAATTATTGAGTTATTACTAACACCATGCGATGCAGAGCAATTTAAATCATCACCATCATATTGTTACAACTGCACAAAATTAACATGCATCATCTATTTTACATTTTCTTGATATATGAATAATTATATACTACAACATCTACTTATTATACTTTACTGTTCCTCTTGAAAAAAAATTCCTAAACGTGTCTTTCATTGCACATTTTTATTGTACTGCAACACTTTAATGCTTGAAACTTTACTACAAATTGCAAAATTTACGTTTTAAAATTATATAATAAATTATTTTTTTCATAGTGTATATTACTTTAAAATGTTGCACTGTGCTCATTTAAATTTTCTACTTTGCGAAATAATGCCTGACATTTTTTACGTAAATGTACGTATTAGCAAAATATTTTTAAACATTTATTTCATGAAATTCATTGTTCCGTTTTATTAGTAGTTATTTCATACAGATTATATCGTTTTATTATTATTTTACATTTATTATCGTAAATACACAGCAATCATCTTGCTTCGATTTCTGCAAAAAGACTGTATGCGGTTTTCTTGACAAAAAAAACGACAACAAAGCCCATCGAGGGATGTAATTGATCTTTCTGACAACAAAATACAAATCAGTCACGGAACAGTCCTGAATTCAGAATAAACGGCAAATACGACAAATTGATTCTTCATAAAATACACACTCGGAAAAAAGTTACAACAAAAGTTACCATACTTTATATCAATATCCTCATAAAATCTTTTTATGTACAATTATCGATTGGCAAGAATCAAAATAATTATAGTTGTCTACTATTTATTCTTTTACTTTTCACATTATCGATATATTAAATTATTTCTACGTACATGTATTTATTTTGTCACCTCACAAAAAAATTTTGATTCGAAATAATCTGATAATTGTTCTGACTGCAATACTATCAAATAACATTATAGTCTTTGAGAATGAAAATTACTGACAGAAATAATTGAAGCTTGACAATTTTCAAGGAATATTTATAATAGTCCATATTAAAATTTTATTATAGAAAAGCGTGTAAAGTAAATTTACTTAAACACTTTTCTAGTAAACAATTGCTCTTAATTTTTATAAACTCAATCCCATTATTTATCAACCGTGCAGAAATACATTTTCTTTCGATTAGTTTATGAAATGCAGCTTACTCAATATTATTCATTGGTTACTTGATTGCCAAAATAAGAATAACTCTTGGGCAGTAGTGGGAACGGTTGAAAATAAAAAAAAAACAATAAGCAAAAAACGAAAAAATAAAAACTGAAAGAGAAATAAAATATAAAAGTTCACGAGGAATGTGTTTCAAGAAACAAAGTCATTTTAAGCTTGACCGGGGGAATGCATAACGTCAACGTTAAAAATACAGCTTTCTTAAAATGATGGTGATATAAAGTTGTCTTTGACGATATAAAAGGAGGAATAAAAATGCCGGGGCGCACTGAAAAGAGTAGCCTCGGAGTGTGTGAACTTCGGTGGGAGGTCAGCGTGAAATAGATATCGAGCGACCGGTTAGTAACGAGTCGACTCTTAAAACTGTCAGCCGATAATCGAACTCGAAAGTCCGCCGGTAATTCCGTGGTCATCGGGTGGCCGAAGAAGGCCGGCCGGTTGGTTGCGTCGGCACGCTTTAGCCTCGTTTGTCCGCGTAATGGTCGCAGTCATAACTCAGTCACTTGGCTCGCCAGCCGAGCATACGTTCACGGAAATGATGATGATCGACTCACTCGTCATCGCGAAACCACTCATCTTCCGAGCCAACTGCTTGACCTCGTTAGTCCAACTTGAAACACACGATCACTTGTCTACTAAACAGGAATCGCCGTTTTGCCTTTTCCTACCAGTTCATTATCATTTGCATTCAACTGCCAGTTCTTTA
Organism: Leptoteleia sp. ZL-2020; assembly: GCA_022817305.1. Lineage (NCBI taxonomy): Eukaryota > Metazoa > Arthropoda > Insecta > Hymenoptera > Scelionidae > Leptoteleia > Leptoteleia sp. ZL-2020. Next base: position 19,365 of record JABFPN010001526.1, on the reverse strand, counting down.
TTACACTTTTCATTGAAAGATTCATTTTCATTTACATTACACGAAATCAGCATTTCTATCAATTAATTACACAATTAATTAGTAAACCTGACAGAAAATGTATCTAAAAATAATCAAGACAATTTATTATGATTTTAATCAAACAAAAGATGCAAGTTTAAATTGATCCATACTGAGAAAAATAAATTAATAAAAGTTACTATACTTTAAATTTAAAAAGTTGATTAAAAATTTAAATAACAGTGAATATAAATTATACATTTTACACATTTATTTTTGAACAGATTCGTAATAAATTTAGTTTAATTATTGTCAAATTTTGATTTTTCATAAAAAGCTGAGCAATGAAAAAGTGTAAAAAAAAGTCGCGAAACCACTTTCTCTTGGAAATGATTCATTACTCAACGTTTAATATGTCCTTTAAATAATATTATGTTCACTGCGCCTGAAGTAATTAATGCTGACCATATTTTATTTATCGCAGTATTCCATAAACACACAACACTATCCTATTACTGTTTAAACTTTCCGTTCTAACGCAAGTATTTACGACCATCGTTTGAAAGGAGAAAAAAAAAACTTTCGTACAAAATTATCAACTAATTACCTTAACGCATAAAGTAATAAACGGACAAGTAAATTAATTTCATCGCTAAATTATCTAATCAATTCAACGATACATTGAATTTTACATTTCCACAATTACATTTCATCATAAACAGCAGTTAATCAAACGCGATAAATCAGTCGCGTCAATTTTTCACATTCCACGATCGATTGAATAAAGTTGAACTATTGTAAAAGAAGGAAATCCTTTCGTCATTATCGACATTTTCGCTGGAAAAATTATATTCGCGTTAAACGTAAACGGAACCCTAGTAAAAATGAAACATATATGATCTATATGTGGTCCATATATGTTTAAACAATGTCATACAAGGAAAAAAATACATATGTGCATACATGTTTTTCCTTAATCCATATATGGTCGATATATGGCAATATGTGATTTCCATTTAAGGAAATTATTAAATGCATACATGGCTAGAATATTATGCATAAACGTCCATATATAAATCTTTTATTTCCTTATATAAAATTGTTGAAACATATATGGACCATATATAAACCATGCAGGTTTCATTTTTACTAGGGAAGATCGATGGACTTGTCAATAATTTCGCTCAATGTCTCAACGGCGAGCCAACTTCTCGCCGCTAATGACCGTATCGCGAGACAATAAAAACTACACATCATAATTTCCCAGCGCTCCGCCACCTTCGGACTTTCTTTCCAATCCGCGGAGCAGAAAGGCGCGCGTTACGTAAGCCCAATAATAAACGATTGCCTGAAAAACCGATATAAATATCTCTATCTTAATTATCATCAGTCGCTCGTTACACGTGTTTTCCGTGGCGAGGTAAAAAAAGCCATCAGAATTATCCTTACGCTTAATTACCGCGCGAAATTGATTAATATCGGCATTCCGCGAGTCGTCCCGCTAATGTCCGTAATTATGATCGTCTTCTTTGTGCGCCCGCTGAATTCAACGTATCTAATCGGCGAGCGGCGCGCGTTCCCCGATGACGTTTAAGTCATTGTTAATGACTTAATGATTTGCCTGTCGTCGCGCGACCTCTTCCTTTTTCTCCGTTCGTTTTCGAGCCGTTTTAATCGCCGAGCCAATAATTACATCCGATAAATCATAAGCCGGCAGATTTATTGTTTACAATACGAGGTCGGCATTAACGTCAACGTAAAGTTCAACAGAGGGAAACGTGTAAGCCGAGATTCCAAGTGACTGGTACTTTTCAAGCATACGAGATGACTTAATCGACAGCGCCAGCTAAAACGACTGTTTACGCGCGGCCATTCATTTGCCAGCGCGACAATATTCCCTGCGCGGTCGCGTTATTAAATATTCACCGATCTGTCAACTCAATTTTCATCACCACTATTTCACTCGGATTCAATTGGAATGTACCTTGATGGGATAGCCAATCAGTATCAGCCGTAGCAAAACCAACCGTCTACCAATGTTGACGAACTCAGGTCAGACTTGGCTCGGTATTGGCGAGCAATTTTTGGCAATCAGGATTGATTTTATATTGGGAATATCATCGAGTCTTTATAGACACGAGATTGGGTCAAAATTTATCAATATATAAATAAATATATCTAGGATTGGCAAGAGCTTGTCATATCTAAACAAGAGCCAGAGTAAATTGGTGTTCAGACCTAGAGGTGTTCTAACGTTCGAATTTCAAAAAACATCATACATTTCTATACTTTATAATATAATCACTTACGTTAGTTGCGATCTTCATTTATGACCACGTACGTTTCATTTTCATCGAAGATTACACGAGATGCCGCGCTAAATGTCAGAAGCAATTTCCATTATCGGCCATTTCCAGCAATTCATTATCTCGAGCACAAATCCCAAACGAAAATAAACTGAATAGGAATGGGATTTTATATTGTTGACTCATCATTCGTCATGTCGGAGCTGATGAACTTAAGTGAATTGAATTCACGCGCCGACATATGTTCGAGTTGAATCGAGCATTGTGCGCATTTACAAAAGTGATTTTCGTTCGGCGGGATTTCCCTCCACGGCTTATTGTCGTTCATTAATTAATTGTGCTTTTGTCAAGCTCGGCGTGTCCCGCGTAAAAAAAATTACCGTTCTATGCAGATCTTATCTTCGCGTCAATCAACCGCGCACCGGCGGCCACTTAATCGATACAAATCGTATCTGTCGTTCGTTACTTTTTCAACCTAATCGGCCAACATCCATCGGACTGATATAATGGCGAAATAACATGTTGCACTTATTGTTTGTATCTTGATCTAAAATTAATGTTTAAATTAGTTCTTAAGAAGGAATTATGACTGACGGCGTGGAGAAAAAGAGCGGATCGATCGAACGTTTAATAATTCAACGGGCGGTAACTAATGTTATGTGAAAGAGACCGCGATGTTGAATGCAGATATGGTAAATGAATTATTTTGTCAGCAAGCTAACTATAGACACCTTATCCGCGAAGAGTTCTCAAATACGATTCCCAATGGACAATTTCCATGCGGAAAAAGTTAGTTTGGTATTAGGCTGGAATTAATCTAGAAGCATGCAGTCTGGAAATGGTATGGGTTTAGTCTGGCATAGGTCTGGAGTTAATCTGGAGAGTGTCTGGATTATGTCTATTATCCAGACTGAATTTCTGTCTACTAAGTGTCTGGATAAATAATACAATCAAGATTCAAACTCACTATCTACAAGTTATAAGTCATGTGCCTTATCTATTGGGTCACCTACGACATCAGTTGAACAACAGTGTGGTTTCCCAAAACCATCAGTCGTATTGGATATCAGTATGAGTATCTTGGAAAAATGCAATATTGTTCAATAGGTGGCACATGACTCATAACTCGCAGGCCGTAAGTTTGAATCTTGGTCGGATATTTTTTTTTCTATAAAACAGATGTTACCATATTCTTTCCAGACTAATCCTAGACCTATGCCAGAATAAATCCATACCATTTCCAGACTGCATGTTTCCAGACTAATTCCAGCCTAATAACAGACTATCATTGTAGTTTTTAAATTATCCCTTAACGAAGAAGAATTTAAAGCATCGAATACGAGCTTGTGATGGAAAGATGAAAAATATTGTTTTACATTTGGCGCGGAGCACAGAACCAAAGCACCCATTTCTAGACAAAATAGTTGATAATCCCGAGAGCTGAGTTAGCAGATCAATAGCGCGTATCCATTGCGAAGTTCGCAGCGGATACAAGCCCGCACGTATTATGTTGAAAGTTTCTCGTTCCAGTGCTGTTTCGGAATGACTGAGGTAACGAACAGCAATCTAATTACTTAAGCGAAGTCTCATTCTGACATGCCGACCCTTGCTTCCTTCCTTTCGCGAAAGCCTCGGGGGCGAAACCAATAACGTTAAGACGCCAAAAGCAGCCGTCGAGCCGCGCGCCCCGCGCGCCCCACGACGTACGGCATTAGAGCCACTAATTTCCGTCTTGCTTGAGTTAGACGTTAGAGCATATAACGGGCATCCCAAAACGAATCGTCAATTCTCCGGCGCGTCTTCTCGCGGCTATGACGAGGCTTAATTACGTCACTACGAGCGATGACGTGGCAGAAGCGTCGCCTCCTTTATGCACCGCTCGTGTTCGACATTGACAGCCGCTACCGCTAATTAAAGTATTTCATACAAATAATTGGGCGCGATTGATTGCGAGGATGAAAAGGCCGGCAGGTGAAATATCAAAGATCGAAATTGACGAATGAAGTCCGATGCCGAGACCTCATCGTTTCACCGGCCACGAGGTTTACCAAGAAAATTTTCTTCCGCCATTATTTCAGCGTATCCCACAGCTCGATCCGAAGTTTCGACTTTGGACAAAAGTCAGGTGCCCTTAAAAAGTTAACGTTTGCGTGCGAAATGAAATTGTTTTCATTTTCGATGAAATATCTTTCGGTCAGGACACATTTCTTTTGCATAAAAACGAATGATTTTCAATCGACGGTATAAATTTCTTTTAAGGTAAAAAAATTCTAACTAAATTATTTATACAAATGAAGCGCATAAAAAATTATAAAATGTAAACAAATTTTATTTTCTTTTACTTTTATATTCATAAAGGGCTACTTAAAGAAATAAAAACAACAAACATTGTTATTGTATTTATCTTGATAATTTGCCTCTTTGCACATTATTAAACAATCTTTGTTTATGTTTTGAATTCATAAATCGACATGATTATGTTTTGCTTCTACATCAACTAAATCATTTATTTTAATACAAGTAATTAATTTGCAATTGACTAAATTCTCGCGACTATAGTTTTTGATTCATCTAACGATAAATTTATTTGGACCAACTTATCTAACAATAAATTAAAATTGTTAGTCGAGTGGACTAAGCAAATTCCTGCGAGTGATAGAAGATATAATTGTTAAATGAATAAAATGGAGTAGTTTTAATGATGCAACCTTTAAGATGCAAATTCCGGCAACGAAATCTTTGTATTAAATGGAATTTTCGTTAAAAACGCAATTGGAAATGTTCGCAACGTGGCATCAGTACATTTTCATCAGCTAATAATTCACGAGAGCTGGCTGGAAACTGTCATGGCGCGTTGTCTGCGATCTCACGACTATAATTGTAAATAAATCAAATCATAACGATCAACACCGGCGTATCGCTCGGTCGATCAGCAATGTTCGGCTGGCAAAACCTTTGTTAGGACAAATGTTTTACAATGGTAATCTCCGATCGCTGACAATTAATGTTGTCACTTGAATCGTACTCGCGCGTTTTCAGCTATCTGAAAAATGCCAATTTATTATTTAGATAGTCTGCGCGCAATCGTACTTTGCATCTCATTACGACATTTGTGTCAGCTGGCAACGATTTCTGATTCGAAATTTTTTATGAATAAATAATGGTTATCATGTGAAAGGTCTATTTTGTATGGGGGAGATGAAGCTGAATTGTTTTTGCTGAAATATTTATGACATTATTGATTTTAAGTACTGATACTGGCTGCTTTTACTTATTGACAGTCCAGGCGACGTTAATAAACGAGAAATTCTGAATTATGTTGTGCGAACGGTGGATGTATACAGTGGGAAAAAAACTTTGAGAAAGTAAATTACTCTTCAACGTAGAAATTATACGATTTTTGTTTTTCAAGTTCGCAGCAGTTAAATAAATGCAAATAGTTTGTATTAAATGTAGATAAATATATAACTTTGATACATTATTAATATACGTTACAAGTAATTTTGTAAATTAAAACTAAAAGTGACAATTACCATATCGTGTATATAAGGTTTTCAAGTATAGCAGTTTAAAAATTTAGCGTGATTAAGAAAGATAATAGTTAACAAATTAAAACGTCAATTGGGTAAAAAAAAAACATTTCAACAACAATTTACCGAAATTCCGCATGTGCGGGTAACTTTAGGTAAAACTTTGATAAGAAACGTATCTAATGGGTGAAAACTTTTGGATATTCTTTCAGGTCCTCGAACGAGAAGGGTAAAAAGGTCCGGGGATACGCGCGGCGTTGGCGCGCCAGAAGAAAAACGACCGAGAACGGCTTTTAGCGGGGAGCAGTTGACGAGGTTAAAGAGAGAATTCGCGGAGAGTAGATACTTGAACGAGAAACGAAGACAGGAACTCTCGAGGGATCTCGGCCTGAACGAGGCCCAAATCAAGATCTGGTTCCAAAACAAGAGGGCGAAAATCAAGAAAGCCAGCGGCCAGAAGAATCCGCTGGCACTTCAACTGATGGCGCAGGGCTTGTACAACCACTCGACAGTTCCATTGACCAAAGAGGAAGAAGAACAGGCGGCCGAACTGCAAGCGAAGTGAAGCTACCAAAATTGTCGGACGATAAAATTGATTTTACCGTGAAAACGTCTCGGCTTCGGTTGGATCGAGCAAACCACTGTTTCGCAAATGTTTCTCTCAAAAGATTCACTAAAGGAATGAGAAATTTAATTTTAACGTTGAATCAATGTTGACGAAGAGTTGAAAAAGCGATTCAATGAGTAGGGAAAAGTAATGGTGTCAATTTGATCTTCGGTCCCCACTTTGTTTTAACTTAAATTCAACTTTGATAGGGTATCAATAAAAAGTTGACGTTCAGATTATTCGTGTTGTATTTAAGGTTAAAACAACTTAATAAAAATATGTGACGATCGAATCTTTACTGGATTTTGTTTCAACGTACATTCATTATTGAATACATTTAAAAAAAGAGTTATAGTAAAAGGTATTATAAAGACTTGGACGTATTTTGACGTTTTTTATTATATATTAATCTTGATACGTCCAAATTGTCAGAACTTTCTACTCTGACATTTTTTACTCTTAATATTTAATCTAAAAAAACTCACAAATGAAGCGTTTTTAACGTAAGATTAATTTGAGGTTGATTGAAAATCACATTGAATATCTAGTGATATGGGATTGATTTTGAAGGATTCAAAAATTTATATTCAATGTTCAAACGCAGTGGACATAATCGAGACTCCATTTTAATGTAATAGTTTCTATTTCAATGTTACTTCATATTGTAAAAAGGTGGAAAAAGAGTGGCATATTCAAATAACTAATTTCCAAATATTTAATTTAATTCAAATTAGATGCATTCTCGTTTCTTTTGACTTTCAGGACAATTTGTCAATTTCAGAGCAATCAATCAACTTATAATCAACCTTCAAATATAGTTGAAACAAAATTCATTCGAGGTTATTTCCACGCTGACAATTTCATTGACGATTTAACGTTAAAATTGATTTCTTGCGCTTTTATGGTTTGTTTCCCTATTTTTTTCTGTAGTCATGTATTCATAGGATTATTTATAAAGATTACGTGAAAAAATATATTTTATTTTTGAAACCTTCTGAAACATTTTCTTATATAAATCTTGACTCTTATTTTACAGTGTATAAAAAAATGATTTTAAAAATTATAAACGAACGCTGTAAATAATTACGTTTCGTTTATTTCAGTTTCCCAATTTTATTTATTGAGTTACTAAACATTTGTGTCTTTCAGTGTATTTTCCAAAATATATTTTCATCGAGAGCATACAACAATTTTCATCTTTATATTTAATATGCGTGATTATAAAGTGTGATGTTGGGATTTTTCATGTAAAGTTACATCGTCGTTTACACAGATTTATGTTGAAGTCGCAACAATACATTTTATGCAATATTCTGAACTATTCCAATGGACGGAATTTAGATGAATTATTAAATGTTATATAAATTATTGTACTGAAATAACTCGACTGCATTTTCATCGTGAAAGAAATTTACCGTGTAGATGTTACTTTTATGTCACTATGCGTCACTTTATGAATTTTTCATATTATTTTGTATTTTATTATGTGTGATATTATTTAAATTCTAATCAAAAGTGTTATCAGAATCTATTGAATAGAAAAATAAATGTATTTATTTATTCATTTGTATCATAACAAAGGAAAGTTTCTTTAATTATAATATATATTAAATATTATTGATCGTATAAATTGAAATTAATATACTTGTGGGGAGGAATTTCCTGTGGCTTCATCTGTGGGCAAGGATCGAACTGACGAAGAATCGATCTGACGATCTGACGATCTTCGTGTTAGAAATTAAGTATCTTACCATTATCTATTGAAGTACTATAGACCCGTGATATAAGTTGTGGTAACATGCTGTAAAAGCTATTCACAAGTCTTGCCCAGAGATAAAGCACACATGAAATTATTCCGCACGGATGAACATAAATAAAAGTAGTTGTTGTAAATAATTTTTCATTTCAATAGAGCTGACTAAAAGAACTTCGTAAGATTTGATTTATAATTCAGTAATGCGTCGACATAAATGTAACTTTTTTCTTTGATTGTAAGTAACAAGCATTAGTGAATTATAATTCATCGTATCAATTAATTTCTCAACTTATAATCCGCAGTTTCAAAAATCGTTGTTATGCAATTGAATAAAAGTAGCGACAATTATTCAATTTTTTAATGGCAAAACGGTTATTCAATTCAAATATTTCTTAAATTCACTAAATAGTTGAACAAAGTAAGCCAACTTATCAAGAAATACAAAAATTGAAAAAAAAATATCAATATAATTGAATTTGCACGAAAATATACATTTTGGTATTTCAATACTTTTAAATTATTCAAATTTCAAGTTTTATAATAAAAGTTTTATAACGTCTATCAATTAGATTAATTCATTTTAAATTTAATTACAACTCGATTAAAAAAAAAATATACTCGATTTTCAAGCTAATCATACTTCATGTTAACACGTATAATAACACGATGATTTATTGAACCAGAAACGCATAGTTTGTTGCATAATCAAACAAATCAAGTAATAATAAATGAACTTAAATATAATCTTTCTAATTAGTTCCCAATCTATCAAAACATTCAATTGATTGAACCAACCAAAAATTCAATTTGTTTTCCTATTGTCATAGCAATGGACACGTTGGGAGGAAATCAATTTAACAAATTGAGGATGACACACGTTAGGGAAGGAAACGTAGAAAAATTTATCAGTATAATTACATTAATTATACAAAATAGTATACAATAAAGTAACTTGTTCATTTACGGTTAGAACAGTTTTAATATTGTTAAGGTAATCACGATCCATATTTATGTCTAAAATCATAGACATTAAAGGACGGTATAAATAAAATTTGCAACTCTTGCTGATAACTGTGTAATATATTATTTATATCTTTCGTGTTCTGTATTTACAATGTTCTGCATTCAGTATAGAAATATCGGATACGATACCTGAAATTATTCTGCAATTAAAATTAAGAAAATTTTACTATAAGATTTGACTTAATTCCATTGCGTGAAACTTTGAAATCAGTGAAAAAAACAACACTCTATCATATTTAATTTTCTTTTTTTCTCATCATTACAAGGAAGTGTAATTCCGACTTCAGTTTTTCCCCCTATTCTTCAAGAACGAACACATCTATCCTATCTTCCATTATCAGCAATAGCAAATTTGTAAGCGTAACAAAAGTCATGGAACTTGATTGTACATTTGTTTGATTGCATAGCAACTGCGTGATAAAGTCGTAAATAAAATGGAGACCGGTGAAAGAGAACTTTTGCGTGGTTTCTTGCGAGGAAACTGGAACTGAAGAATAAAACAATTGGGAAAGAATGAGCGCGAACAAGACGAAGAGGAAACAAAAGGCGAAAGCAACGTTTAAATTTGGGGACAAAAACGGGGAGAGAAAAGCAAAGGCAGGTTGGAAGTTTTATTCTTCAGTGGCATGGGACGGAAAGGTCCAGTGTTAAAGCGGCGCGGATTATCGGCCGCTCCGAGACAAAGCTCGTAAACAGCACGGCCTGAATCGGCGAACACGACTGCGCTCGAGCGTTTTTCGATCGACGCGAAAGACGACCGCTAATTTACGCTAATTTATTGTAAAAATGTAAAATATGACCCCAAGCGACAGGCATAATTGCAGAATGTGCAATAAGCGCGGTATATATATATATACATACGTGTATATATGTATATATATATATAGCGAAGAAGTAAGCACACAGCGGCGAACTTGATAGGTACATTTGAATCCGCAACCAACGACGTCTTGTACATACGCATCGTCCTGCCCGTAGTGGTGACTTCGCTTACAGACTGTTTAATGTAAACTTAGTTATTTATTTACCTTATAGCAATAATGCGTGGCGCGTTTCACGCCCCGATGTTCGTGTATAAGACGATTATTTAAAAATTGATTAAATATTCCTAGTATCGAGTTTGGTCATTGTTTTTTCGCCCCGCAAACAACCCCCTCACCCCTCACCTACCCCGCCAGAGCTCTCCCTCCGCCCCGCCCCCGCGCAACTCACGAAGAACAAGGGAAAAATGGCAAGCGGTAATTTCCATCATTATACATCAGCGTTCGTTAGCGTGTATCGACTTTGCCCGAACTCAACTGCTCGCTTTTTCTTCGCAATTCATGCAAAAGTTCGTGTAATTTGCTTTAATGAGAGTTGAGAGCAGAGTTGTCGTTTTTTTGGCACTTTTCAGGCTTCGGGTAGTTCGACGTGTTTTGTCGATGATCGTTGTATGTTTTAAGGTAATAATTTGTCATAAGTATCTGGAGCACGCGAGAAAAAGGGTACCTTTTCGTTTTTCTCTTTTCAATCGCGTACACTTAAGTCGCGCGTCACACCTAAAACTACGGCCACCCTTTCTTTTTCTCCTTTCATGCGCTGAAAATCTAGTAATAATAAGGCGAAGACTGCTCAACAGCGACTCGAAATAGAAAATATTGATCGCAAAAGCGCGAAAAGTTGAACTATTCTTTGCTTGGATCGTCGAGTTTTTTTCAAATTTATTCATTCAAAATGAATTATGTAGAGGGTTTAGCTACCGGAATTGTGGGATGAAGGTCATCCAAAAATTGATGTTACGAAATAGTTGATAACGAATGGTGATACGTAAATTACAGTACGCGCGTTTACTGTCTTAATACCCAACAAAATGAGTGTAAAATTCTTATGGCCACTTTGAACAAAGTTTATTGTATCGTATATCACCTAAACATTCCGAGTATTTTTCTTGGCCGCAACATCGCTCGCTAATAAGAAGCGGTTATTACTGTTTTATGACGTATTCGTTTATACGATTAGTTATGATATTCTCAAGTATGTATTCTCCAATACGATCGCTAATTTATTTACTTATAGCTACTAATACAAAAAGTGGCGTAAGAAAAAACAAATGCACGATCCTTCGTGCAAAAGTCAGTCATGTACAGAAAAATAGTCCAACGACCTTTAATACACTTTGAAGAAATTCAACGATAATTCCGTATCTCTCATAAAAGTATGATAAAAATAATTGAAATTCCGTTGGCAAGTGGGAAAAGTACGGTAATTATTAATATAATTGTGGCAACTTTTATCGTACTATTATAAGAATAGGAAAGAGAAGAAATATATCCTGTAAATGCTATAAAGTATGGTAAAAGTTGCTGTAATATTTATTGTTTACAAGCGAGCACGTTGATCTTCAACAATAAATATTCAGTTGAGCGTTGAGTTAAAACTGATTTGCATTTTACGCTATGTTTATGATTTTGTAGAGTTTTCAATCAAGTCGCTGATCAATTATGCAAATATTTCCATTTTTTATGGCTCAACAACTTTCTACGATTTATACTCGCAAATCAAAATCAAAAATAATATTTATTAAGGGTTGTCTGTGCGGATAATTTGGATAAAAAGTTTATAGCCTAAAACATCAAGTCTAATGTAATGTATCTTAAATGTAGATATTAGGTATTACAATAAAATTTATGTTATTCTTTTACAAACTAAAAAAAGGTACGGATAATTCCAGTATTATTCATTATAAAAACGCCAACAATTTTACGCACTGTTTTGAAGAAACATAATTGTATATGCACTCATAAAACTGCAGTTGGATTGCAATTTGCATTAAATAGAATCTATTCATTATAAAGAGAATTATTCTTAAATTAAGAATTTTCATAAATATTAAATAGAAAATCTATTAAACGTAAGCCGATTTTATTATTCTTAAAGAGATATTTTCAAACTATCAAATCAACCACAAAAGGAGATAAGTTTTGAAAATGAGTCGTTAGTTTAAAGTCGGACTGTAATTGATCCTATTACTGAGCTTTAATGTTGTATAGTGTCAACTGACATTTTTATGTTGCAATTTTACGTGCAAAAGTGTCAACGAACAAAACACTAAAGTTAGTTTTTAGTTTAATGGCATTCTTTCTCCGTGTGTATTATACGAATTTACGCATTGAACCGTCTTTTCCCAAAGCAGCGTATAAATTCCAGTAATTGCTGGCATTTTTACAATGATCACCCCTGAAGTTTTTGCACCCCTTTTTTTTGCCTACGTAATTTTGTTTTAATTTATACATAGAAGTGTAAGAAAATGTAATTACAAAAATAAAGTTCGAATCTGATTCAGTATTATGAATATCAAATTCTACACGTTGAAAAAAGTTGGAACAAAAATTACTATGCTATATAACAATGTTGACATAAAACTTTTTGTTGTGATATTTTATGAAATCGACAGACGAAGGAATATAAAATTGTAGGACTCTAATAATTGTTCCACCCTTTTTCTGCGTATATACTGACAAATTTATTCCCATGCAATTTTGGCTCAACACACCACATCTACATGATATCAATATAATAACATCATTATTAAAGCAATTAAAATAAAATTGCTTGTAAAGAAGAGAGAAAAAAAAAGAGCAAACGAATGAGATACATTCAGGTGAGTGCATAATTATCCGAAGAAGTGGGCAAAGGAGACTGGAGTTGGCGGGAGGGTTTCAGTCGATGGGTGTCGGAAGTAATCGCCCGTTAGCTTGTCTCTCTTAAGCGACAGCTATTACACGACGGCGCAGTTCAATAAGGCAGATCGGGCTAAAAATTAGCCGAATCAATTTGGCCGCGACCCCTCGTTGCGCCGCGCGAACCGATGAAAATCCATCGGCGTCATCGGGGTAGAGGGCGGGGGGATGGGGGGTGCGAAAGGTGGCGCGGGGGTGGGAGCGTTAAGTGGCGGTGCACCGGGGATGAAAGGAAATTGTCCGGGATGAAAGCGGACGGGGCCGGGTCGATCCGCGTTCGGCGCATGCCTCTCCGAGGCGGAATCGGCCCCCGTGAAAATCCCCTCCTGACCTCGGCGTGATATCAATTGATTTACAGTCGAAAGGTGGCCATCATTGATATCAGTCCCGGCCACGCCTACGGTGCCGGCTGCGGCGCGCGATACCATCGCGGATACCTCGCACCTCATTTAACCCATAACCACCGAGTGCTCTTTAGAGCGCAAATTTAATCCCGGGATAAAACGCGCTGCTACTTCTTTGCAAACCATATTTTCCTCTTGTAATTCGGGACGCGGCGGCGATAACATCGCCAAATTGAATTCACGAGAATCGCACGGAAATCGACGGTGCCCTTCGAGCATCCGCGCACCAATTTACTTTCATCCCTTTTTCCCTCGCCCCTTCGTCGCGCTTGTTTCGCATTTGTTCGAGGCAATAAATATTTATCCTTCAAAAGATTTAAAATTTGCCAAAATACACTGAGAAAAAAGTATGACATTTATAACTAAAATCGTTTCGTTAAAGACATTTAGTTAAAAGAATCAAATTTATTTTGTCAATAACAAATATTTTTAGTTACATTAACTGAACAATATATTTTGACCAAGATATTTGGTTATTTCAGATAAGAATTTTGGTCAGCTGAAAAGGGAACCAATTTTTGATTACCACAACCAAACATTATTCTCCGTGTAATGGGCAATGTGATGGGAGTATTTGTAGTTTATTCAAGTAAAAGCAACGGAGTTGAACAGTTTAGGGGTTTACCTTTTAATTGATAATTCTTAAATGTGGATGATTGATTTATTTTAATATACCAATTATGCTTTGTGGCAAAATTTTTTTACGCAGGAAGGTTCTAGCACGGTAATTCTTGATGTATTTTTTTTCAGTTGTTGTTTAATATTGAACACTATAGAACAGGCGTTTAATTTGTTTATTATAACCATGCATATGGTTACATCAGACAAATGTAGGGTCACATGAAACATAAGTATGGTTAAAATAAACGAATAATGCTAACCTTACTAGTATATTTCCTGCCATCATCCCATTTTGCATCAACGTCCCGATGTACCGATATTTACAAACAATTTATATTGATCCCTATTTATACCCAGTTAAAACTTGTCCAAAGTATATTTAAATATATGCCACTATTAGAAACTTTATAATTAGCCACTACAATTTATTCAGTGATCACTTGTTCCAACATTGACTTTACACTATATTTTTGTAATTTTAAATTAGTCGTTACATTTTAAACGTATGCATAATATATGTATGCTATTTCTGCGCGAATGTGAAATTGAAATATTGTTGCATACTTTAAAACAAATTTTATATATCAGCATTTTAAATTCATGATAATTTTAAAAATAAGAATGTACAATATTTTCCCAAAGACAATTTTAATATAGTTGCATTATTTCGGTTAAGATATTCACGTGATTATGGCAATTCAAAGTATATATTATTAAATACAAATGTTTTACAATCAACTGTTTATACACAGGGAAAGATGTTTGGTTCTAAGAACCAACAATTTATTTATTTTTTAGCTGACCAAAATGTTATATGAAATAACCAAACAAATTGGTCCAAATATATTTTTAGTTACTTTTAGTTAATTTATAGATTGTAAAAATTATTATTGAAACAAAAAATTTGGTTGTGTCTTTAATAAATAGAATTTAGTTAATTTTTTTCTCAATGTAAGACATTAAAATGGGATTGAAGAACAAAACGTTTTTAAAATGCACAACGTAAACAAAATCTGCTTTTGTTTTGTATTTAATTCCAGTGAACTTCAAACTTTAACAATACAATTTGTTTTTGTATTTGCGTGACATTCCAAATGTTTCTAATGTTGCATGTTTACATGTTCTCATTTGAAAAATATTTCGTTCAACAGTTCCATTTTTGAAACATTCGAGCCCCATAACATCAAATATATTTTTTTAATTATTCTACTATAAATTCCCCATAAACAATCTAAACAATTGTAATAAAACTTAATAATGAAATAACTTGGTGCCTTCATTTTTAGGAAATTACATCTAAATAAACATAAGAGGAAATCTAACTATTTTCCATCCCTCTTGTAACCGGATTTATACGCAGTATGAAATTACAGTTCAACTATATTAATAGCTTTCATCATCAACAAGTATTGATCATGAAAGTCGAAGGTTTTATTTTCGCATACCAATAAAGCGATGACTGAAAATGAAATAGTGGAACTCCGTGGAGTAAGTAATTGAAGCTATTAAAGTACAAGATACAACGACGTTGACAATTCGTCACGGAACGAAGACAAACTCGGCATCTAATCTCGGGGACGTGGCTGTCGAAATGGTGCAGCGAACAATCATCGCCGTTACGAAATCAGTCATAGCCGTCGACATTTTTCCTTGTCAATCCATAAACCGAAGAAAAATTAACTCATCCATAATCAGTAGCAGCAGTTTCTTTTCCACGTTCACTTAATTAAACGCATTGAATCGTTTTCCAAAATAGATTTATCAATGCGATACTATCTAAATAAGGTAACGAGCTGGAAAAATATTAAAGATGGTTTGCTTGTTGATTGTTATCGGTCGAAATTGAAAACAAAAATGAATTAATGTCGAATCCATGGCAATTTGACTGGTGGACGATTTTTCACTGACGCAGCACCGGCGACTCCGTCTACAGAAGGAGTCAAAGTTCCCGAGACACCGATTTATATCTGTAGTAAAATTTTATAAAATATATCGTCTCCTCGTCATTGTCACGGTACATACGATTTCGTCTTTCACTCCGAATGATAACAGTGATTTTGTTATTGTGTTAATCGATCTGGCGCGTCAATGGGCTGCTACTTTGTTGAGTTAAATGGATTTATTAGTCAAAAATTTTCACCGAAATTGATCTCCCCGTACTGATATCCGAGACAGTTGTCGAGAACTTGAATAATGAATAAACAAGTCGTCAAAATATTGGAGAGGACGATGACATCGTGCGCATGAAATTAAATTAGCTCTTTTTTAGATGTCGGGGAAGTGATTTTTGTGAGTCAATTAAGAAGACAAATGTATTTCTATGAAACCTACTGATTTTTCACTGTCGGTTATGATTTTGTCGTTCGTTCGACTTGGATTATCGTAATCTCGAATCGAAAACATTCGAAGTTTTGACAGAAAAATATCTTTAAGATTTCAGATAATGATATATTCAAGTTCAGTGGCGCTCTATATGAAAATTAATAGAGATATATTAAATGTCAGGACATTCCTCGGATATTTGGACGGTAATGATCCCGCCGGCGTTGCAAATGAACGTTTTCTAATCAGTTTAGATCGTATATATCCACAGTTTTTAATCAAGAGTTAATCAAAAGAAATAAAGTGCAAGAAAAGAAGTAACAGGTATTAAAACATCTTTTTCCATTGTATGTATCAAATATATGTACACATATATTTTACATATATATTACTAGTTTATAAACATTATTTTAAATCTAATATTAATATGGAGAACACTTTTTTTTGATTTATTAATGAAACTGAAAAACAAATCATGGCAATCATGCATAATGTAAACAAAAGTTCATCCGATTTTTATCATTTTTCTCCACATCCACGAGTTCGAACTGTAAGAAATATTTGAGTTAGCTTCCATTACTTATACATTAAAATAGATTAAAATAAAATTCATGTATTAAAAATAGCAAGGCAAATACGTGAAACTTTAGAGACACGTCTATAACATTATCATCAAATTTATAATACAATTTTATTCAGATTTGGAAAATTTATATTCACAACTTTTACTGTAGTTTCCATATGAAATTAAATTTCGTTAAATTGCGGTAAAATCTGATTTAAATATAAAAGTTGAATACAAAACAAACTTGTTTATAAAAAAAATTTCAAATTAATTATTTGATTGACATTAAAGAATATCTTTTTTTATCCGTATATTGACATAACTATTGAATTTATAAGAATGTTTTTAAAATGTGTTCCAAATGAGCCTTAGAAAATTAAAAAAAGAAACTAATCGTAAAAAAGTTAAACAATTTATTATTTTACTCAAACATATTACTGTGGCATGTGATTTGTGTAACTATAATACCCACTTAAAGCGGATCGTAACTTTTTTCTTGACATATTCGCTATGGTCATTTAATTTTCCAATCGAAAGTTTTCAAAATAGGATATTTATTAAGATATACAATTTTATAGAAATAAGGACCGCGTTTTTTAGTATCCCGGGTGATTTTCTACTTCTATTGTATTTTGAAATGTTATAAAATTTAACCTTTTCTTTTATCCATATAATTTGGATGTTGTTATCGTAACTTTCTGTGAAATATCTTTATACGGCTGTATTTATCTGTCACGCAATATGTAATTTATGATAACCAATAATAATTTTATTCACATCAGTGGTAAACTAAGATTCGAATCATGAATTTATTAAAGAATAGAAAAGGAAAACGCGCGCGTGTGTGTGTTTTCTCATTTACTATTAAATATCAATAAAAGTGACATAGTCATCTATGCATATCGAATATTAAATGCTTCGTGTTAAAAAATAATAAAATCACTACAGCACAATTTTGGACCATTGATATAAAAAGTGTACACAATACTTTTTTTACGAGAATGTAATTCATCATTTCAACATTCTAAATATAAAATTCAAAATTTAAAATAAAATAATTTCTTAGCGTGTACACTCAAAAAATTGCGATTAAATGTCTATTTACATTAAATAGAATCTATTTATGATAAACAGAATTATTCTCACATTAAAAGATTTTATAAATTATTAAATATTAAATATAAATTATTAAATTTTATAAATTACAAAAATAATTTACAGACTTTACTCCCAAAAAATAAAATAAATAAATTAATAAAATTAATTAACCATTCTTCACATTGATTATACACGATATATGTTTAGTTTCGAGCGAATAAAACATAACATTTATCAATCAACATTTAAAGACAAACAATCCCAAACACCGTGCAAAAGTGGGGAGAAACCCTTGGGACTCTAAGCGAACCTTATAAAGCCGCGCATCGTACAGTTCAAGCACGAGAAATAAAAGAACGAAATGAGGCATCGCGCGGACCAGCCCAAGGCCGCCTAATTATTCAAAAGTATCCTAAACAAGAATGACCGAAACTCATATAACATTTCGAAACCGATCTATTCAAGGCGACCTCTCGCTCCTGCGTCGGATCGCGCGGCGCGGCCCTCTCCGTCGCACGCAATTCCACACCATCGCGAATAAACAGTACCCCTGATGAGCGGCCGTTCGGACTGAATGAACGGCCATAAATAACGGCGCACGAAAATATTTTCCCAGGTCCGTGACGGTGCTACCATCGCACACGTCCCCGGGGAGTGGGACGAAGGGAGGGTGCCGGCGACGGCGGCAGGGACGAGGGGGAAAGGGGGGGGGGCGTTTGAGACGCGAGAGACAAGACGGCAAGAAATGTGTTTGCGCGTGCGGACAAATCTGGGAAAGAGATCCCCGCGTCGCATCGAAATGTATGGAAATGGCTTATGGTCAGTGACTAATAATGGTGAGCGGGTTGGCATGCCTGATTACCACGGACGGCCGTCCAATACGTCGCTGTCAGATTAGGATCGCATACTTGACAGACTCGCGCTTCTGTCTGTCAGTGACGCCTCACGGGGTCAAATGCGCCCGAGAGAGCGCGCGCGCGCGCGCGAGATCCACCGCGGCGATTGTTGTTCTTTGTCCTGGAATCTTTATAAATGATGCCCGCCTCGTAGATGGAAAAAGAACGCGAGAATGCGAAGGCGAGAGTTGTTCGGCGCGTCCTGGCCGCATACCGCCGACCCAGGTCAAGGATCGAGACGCGCATCCATCTCGCGCCGCGGAACCCCCCCCCCTCTCTCTCTCTCCAGACCCCCATGCCCCCCCGTCCCCGACCGATTCATCCCGCGGGACTAAAATCGCCGGGATATGCGAATGCCACTAAATAATGTTCCGCAACTCATTACTGTCCGGGCTATCCGACGCGAGCAACTTTTATCCCCCCCTGGAGATTTATCTGCAATCGAGCTAAACACTGTGCGCTATGAATACCCGGCTAATTACACAGCTCGTTGCTTTGAGTACCGCCCCCCCCCCCCC
>JABFPN010001525.1:0-28389 GCA_022817305.1 Leptoteleia sp. ZL-2020 | reverse complement strand
CATAGAATACTATACAATGTGTATAGAAAAAATTCCCAAAAATTATAAATGATACACATACAAAGAACGTATAGGTTCAGTATTCCAGGATTTATTGCTAAATATGCTATTTATTTTTCTCGGTGTACAATTGGTACTATTTAAAGCATGAATTGTATTCTTACTACTGTAATTATTCTTCGATCCTACGTTTCCATGCTGCGAACAAAACGAAGTAAATCAATTCTGAATATATTTAAATAGTCAATGTTGAATACAAAGTGTTACATCAAAACAACACTCTCACGTCAAAACAAAAGTGTAGAAAGATTAATACATAACTTTACCCTTTACCCTTTCGTTACGGTTCATTATTTCCAATCAGAATTGCATAATTTAAGGGAAAGGGTAAGACTCCTCTTCATTCAAGCGTTGAACTTGATAATGAGGATATGATGATTCATTTATATTCTATTAACAAACACTGCCTTCATATCACAATAACGAATCTATGTATTATACCAATTAAGATGTCATAAAATTATTGACAAGTATATCAGTTAACAATTTTTTTCAAATTATTAAAAAAGCAAAAGTAATATATACGTAATAGAAGAAGAAAAAATTATAATATAGACGTTAAAAAATTAAACAAATGTAGTTTTTAAGAAAGGAATGTAGTTCTAATACTGCTGAAAAAAAACTAAACAATTTTTTTTCTTAGATTAAAAGACATTTTGGTAGGATAATATTTCACCTTAAAATCTTATTTTCAATTATTAAGAATTACTATAACTGTACAATTTTCGTGCAACTTGATTTATATATAGCTTTCAACAAAAGTAATCTATAAATTAAAGTGCTCGAAGTATACATCAGAATTGTACAATAAAGAGCGCATCAAATGGAATAATACTCAACTTAACCCATAATAAAGCATATCTAAATTCTTGGCGGCATTATTCTCATTAAAGACCGTAGAAAGCCGAAAGCGATGTCAAGAGTTCACGACAATTGTGAACCAATTCTATCGTTGGGGAAAGGAAAAAGAAATGCCTCCCGAAAGTACCCAGTTTTAAGAACCGCAACGTCTTGCCCAAAGGGACATCCTTCCAACGGGGCTCTGTCATTGATGACAAATCGCGCAACCGAATCACCTACGGCGTCGCTTATTCGCGTTCAGACCGGGACAAATTTCATCCCCCAAACACGCAAATAAGGGATAAAAGGGGGCACAAAATTGGTGCAGTGAAAGCAGCATAAATCAAAACACGAGAAAATACTGCGGTCAGCCGCGCGCCAGCTCGGCTCTGTTGGACTTCGCTGAAGGATTTATGGGGTTGCATTCTGAGCCGCGGATCAGCGAACTTTTGTTTAAAACATGATCTATTGCTTAAATACCCGAATCGGACAATTTATGGGCTCACGATGGCCTAGCCCACTTTTCCTTCCCTTTTTTTTCCCGCAGCTTCGCGATGCTCCCACGAAAATTTTCTCTCATCTTCTGTCATTTTCAAAGCGCTGTAACACTTGTTCACCTCACACCTTGGCCTTTGTTCCTTTTATCTCTTCGACGTGCCTCAATATGATAACCCGAATCGGGGACGCACTTGTCACATTTTTCAAAACAATTTCGAAATTTCGGTCGTGAATGAAATAAACGCCGAATAGAATCTTTTGTCACCTTTGTGGTTTAGTTTTACTGGGAACAGTCAAGCGTGTCGATGTCCAAGTCTGACAGTAACTAATATACAATATTTAGAAAGAATTGTGCCTTTTCTTTTTTTTCCAACTTATTTCATTTAGGATTTTTTTGTTTAATAGAAAAAAAAGAAGAAATAAATGTGAGTAGGACGAGAACAATTATTCATTTCTACATTCTTTTATGGTTCAATCTAACTGACAATTGTTTTAATAATTTAGGTTTCTTTGAATATATTATATTTTCATATATATAAAATTGTTAATTTAAAACCTTCAAGATTGCTGTATTAAAAATCAGGTTGGTAAAAAAATTTATTACGAGATGTGCAGTAAATTGTTCGTTCAACCTTCCTTTTTCTTTCCTTCTTACTTTTCGTTCTTTTTGACTTTTAGTAACACATCGCTGCAAGCAAGTGCTTCTGAAAACGCGCTTCGTCTGAAACATAAGCGCCAAGAGTTATGCAGTTGACATGGCTTCCGTGGTAGGATGACAGAATCTTCGACGTGATCTCTTGCCTCGACTTTGCTTTTTTCCTTTCGCCTTGTATTTCATGACTCCTTTTTTTTTAGGTCGATTTTTAGTAACACAGTTGGCGCGCGTATTAAGACAGCGATGTCCGTCCATTCGCTGCAGCGCATCTATCGACGGCATGATCTTAAGTGCGTCCTCCACTCTCTTGTACTCGTTCGAAAGAAAAGCTACGAATCACATATATCATGACTTAGTTCGTGTCCATCTTCTTGTTACATCATATAAAACATTGATGCTCGCTTGATCGATGCCAGAAATCCATCGCAATTAAAGCAAATCACAATCGTTCGATTCTGTCTTTCTTTCACAGGCAAATGCAACCGTAATAAAATGTAATTGCGATGGGATATTTCGTGAACAAAAAAACATAACAAGTTAGAAATTGGATAATGGTAGACCTCCGAAATAATCATACTAAAAAAATAATTATAAAAAACAGTAGACGTTTATAATAAAAGCCGGATGTACATTTCTAAAATGTACTTGAAATTCAATAATTATAATACAAGATTATATTATATAATACTAGATTATACTACATAATCAATAATTATAATACTAGAATGTCTAGTACTTTTTACAATTATTTTTCTTGGGCAGT
Organism: Leptoteleia sp. ZL-2020; assembly: GCA_022817305.1. Lineage (NCBI taxonomy): Eukaryota > Metazoa > Arthropoda > Insecta > Hymenoptera > Scelionidae > Leptoteleia > Leptoteleia sp. ZL-2020. The sequence goes on along the minus strand of JABFPN010001525.1, from coordinate 25,573 downwards.
GTTTCGAGGTTTCGTTGTATTATATTAAATTCCTTTAACACTACTTCCTAAGAAGAATAATAGACGAGTTTTGAATTGTCAAATGCAGTGACAAATTTCTGAAAAAATTAGTCCAGTTCAAACGTGAAACAATTGCTGCAAATTGCCGAACGTGAAAATTAGCAAGCAATGTTTGCGCACTTCATTTTAATCTATCGGCCAACATCCTTATCACTTGTCATCCATCCGTCATTGCGTTGCTGATAAATAAGAAAACGCGAATTGCTATAAGATAACAGCTAGAGCCACGCATGAATTTAAAAAAAAAAGAAAAAATATCAACCCGTGACGTACGTAAAAGTAACATTGTCGATACGGCCAACTGATAAGACATTTTCGACGACGTAATGCGAAATAACGTGAATAATGCATTTGGCGTTATCATAGCGACTGAGTCGCGACCCTTCGCTATAAATGCGACACGTGATTGCTCAAGTTTACGTACAAAAAATACAAAATAAAGGAAAAAAAATATCAAGAACTAAAGCAAATCGTTAAGCGATGCATTTATGTATCGATCGATCGACGTTCAATCAGACCCGTTAAAAATGGGTCTGATAATCATCGCACATACGAAATTCGAATTTTATCTGAATCAAGAACAATCAAACAACGACGGAGACGTCGATTACAAATTGCGTTTCCGTCTTGACCAATCGCCACCGAGTTAACTCTTTGGCCCGACTTCAAATAATTTATTGTGACACCGAGTGATGGCCTGCACGAGATTAGTTTCGAATATACCCGTTTAATGAAAAATCGAACAATTTCAGATTCAAAGAAATTAAGATTGAGTGGTCGATAAAGCGTAAAGAGGAAACGGTTGAAGTTTTGTTTTTGCGTGCAGTAAAAAGGAGCGGGAGAGAAAAAGGAATATTGGCTTTACATAAATCGAGATTTGGAAAGAATAACAATTTATAGATTAATATTTATGTATTGTAAAATTATGTTGAGCAAAATTTGTTATGACTGCACGCAAATTTCATTCAGTATTATAATGAAAAATATAGTTCTTTCAACTTATAGATTTATATATATTATAATATAATCTTGAAAGTAATTCTTGTTTTAACCGATTTTAGAAATGAAAACTTTAAGAATTCAAATAATTGTAGCTATATGTTTGATAGTACAATATTCTGAATTTTTATAATTTTATGTATTTAATGACGCGATATTTATCATAATCAAAAGCAATTATATATTTTAACAATTACACTGTGACGTTAAGAAAGATAGAAACAGAAAGTTGTTCATCAGCCATTATTCAAAAATATATATCCGAAAATTAGATGATTAATTTGCTTAAACTGGATAACTAATCTCGTCAAAGAGCGTGAGAAAATTCGCAGCAGAAAACAGATTCGAGCAGGCCCAGGACCATCGAGAGAAAATCGCCGTCTTTCCGTGATATCATGACGATCAATTGCCGCCTGATTTTTAGCTGCGAGGAGAACAGCGTCGAAGAATCATCGGGAGCAATCGCTCGTGATTTTTCCACGCTCCCGTCGTGCTCCAACGAAGCTCGGCAATACACAAATCGGACAAATTGGCGTGAAACCGCTACAATAAAGTATCTCCGGTTTACTTTGTAAAATTACCTTTCTTCAACAATTTGCATTTCAGTGATAATAGTTCGAAATAAAAATTTTCATATAAATACTTCTGACTAAATGTAAATAATTGCCTATATGCACTTTAGGCGAAGCGCTGATTGGCGGTATCGTGCGAAAACATATATTAGAAGCGACAAACACTCATTCGTTCACATGAGAGGGATGAAAAGGAATAACATATAAAATTTTACATCTAATTGAAATCTATTTTATTCGCACTTTATAATAACAAACTGCAGTAGACAAATTAGTATTCCATGCAAAGAATCAAGCATATAATTTAGAAAACAATCCAAATGCGATAACCGAAATTAATTTTCTGTTTATACTTTTCTATTATGAATCAAAAGGATTCGAATCGCGGATCGTTTTTCATCGTAGAGGTGCCTTATACCTTTCCAATATTGGTCGACACCCTACAGGATCGTAGCAAGATTTTTCTTTTTTTTTGGAGGGGATATAATCAGATATTGGTCCGTTACAAAGAAACCATAAGTCATGTGGCGCCCGACACCTTAAAAAAGAGATTTCTCCTCAAAAGGAGCGAGTAAAAAAGGAGAAGAAGAAGCGACGGAAAATCAGTCGCAAAATATACCCTAGAAGAGGACGGAGACAAGCGTAAAAATTCGCAAGAGATAAAGAGAGACACGACGCACCTCGACCCCAGGTAGATGCTAATAGGCTCCATTGTTTTTGTTGTCTTTGTTTTCATCCCTATGACCGGTTGCGCCATTGTTCCTGCACCACGCGCTCGCCCCATCAGTTAACATTGTTCGTCGCAGCGATAGTTTTACTTGAATTCGAGAAGAGAAGTCACACGCTGTTAATTTCGCGTGCGGTTATCTAACTTGCATTTGTCATTTCGTGATGCTTTTACGAACACCCAAAACACGAAATCGAATCACTGCAACGCCGCATTTTTACGCACCTTTAAAACAACATTGGGCAACCACGTTCATCGCGAAAAGATATTTATTCGTAAATAATACTACATTTTATAACAACTCGAGGGAATATGTATACAGTTATAGTATTTCTTATAATACTGTATAATATTTTGAAAGATTCGTTTACTCACAATTACCAGTCGCGCCCCTTACCACTACTCAATTCCGTCGCCCCTCTCATATTGACACTAAAGTTTAATATAGACCAATATATTTGTAGGTGACGGCATAAAGTAGTGGTAAGACGCGTAACTGGTGACTGTGAGGTTAAGGGTTCCATTCCATGATAACGACATTTGTCCTGACATTTTTAAAATATATTTTATAAATTTTATTTGATAATATTATAAAGAAAGCACATATATCCCTGAGTTATTGTAAAATACAGTAGCAATATATCGTGTATTAAATTTATCTACATATAGACGTGTATGTGCATATGACATATATATGCAGTTTTGTGATAATTATAGAGGTGTATCAGACTGACGTTGATAGACCAAGATTTATTTTATGAGATTATATAACGATTATACTCATTAATTTCTAATTTTGTTTATTAAAACAATCCAAATCGATTCAACTATTATTAAAAAAAAATAGCAATTACTACTTCGATGGTAAATATTTATATGAATTATTATAACATATATATTATTACAAAAATTATAGTTATGAAGTTACATAAGATAAATAAAAATTTCAATAAATAAATTAAGTTGCATTTAAAAATATTAAGATTGAATAAGTTCATATAATAAAGAATTATCTTAATTATGCCGTGTAATTTTACTTTCAAAATGAACAAATCAATTTAGCGCGGCAGTTACAAAATTATAATAATTGTATTCAATCTAATCATTGGAATACTTCCATTACTTTTAATATATGCAATACATACTACACAATTCAATAAAAAAAATATTTCCAACAACGAATACATCAGTCTTATTTTATTTAGACTTGATTTTTACTATAATCTTGCAAGTATAATTTTGCAAAATATTAATCAAACTGCATGTTAAATTTACAATTGGCATCAAATTTAAGCCAAAGATGAAGCATCAAATCTGTTAAATTTGTTGTAATATTTACAAATTCAGAAATATCTCACCATTTTGCCGTTACCGAAACCTATTTACAAAAACTCGAAAATTCTTGACCCAATATGAAAATGAACCGCGCATAACATTAAACATCATTTACGGGTACAAATAAATCATAAAATATAACGAACAACGATACAGGTAAACAGAGTCTCGCAAACTAAACAATCCCAGCGATCATAACCATCCATTAACCGCGCATCATAGGCAAATTTACAATTTGCGCGCGAAAGAAGATTAATTTGTAGTCAAGCCCAAGCTCATAAGTGAGAAAGCATCCCGGAACGTGAAGAGGGAAAGGTGTATACACGCGGACCAAGAACGAGAATGAGAGGAATGTCTTTGAGGAATTGGACGGACGAATGGACCAGCGTGCGTACCGGAGAACCGACAGGAGGAGGTGCCGATATCTCAACCGTAATTTATCACGCAGCTAGGTCAGCCAAAAGCGAGCCCAGACAACACCGGGACTCATTCCCGATAGTTGATTATGTATACGCGCAGACGAGGAATATCCCGCGAGAATGTGTACGCAGGTACACTTATACGCGAAGAGTTAGGGTTGTTCGGACTTGATAAAGCCCTCATTACCACGCCCTCGTACTTCCTAGTCATTATCTGGTGGTTTTAATTTCCAGATCGATCCGAGCTCCGTGGACATTCCAACGGCGTGTTATTCCAAATATTTCTGTCCCGACAATTTTTGCCTTGAAAATTGTAACCAAGGGCCTAAATAGATTAGAGACGCACGTCGAGAAACAAGATGTTGCCGGAGCCGTTCCTTAAGACAGATTACATTAAGACATTAGCCCATGGAAGGTCAAATGACTTCATGCTACTTTTTAAGAAATAACACAAGATGTGGGAAATTTTGAGCCCGTGTCAGAAATTTAGAGCTTTATTGATAAGCACTGTATTTATTATAATTCTAATGCAAACTCTCAAGAGTAAGATCAGATGCTTTGATTTGTGAATCTTCATAACTTAGTTCATACTTAGTTGATCATAGTCTCTACAAATGTCCAAGTTAAATGTGAATACCCTAATCTCACTCCAAACTAGTTTCTATATTTCAGTTGTACAAAAATAACACATCATCCATGGATATTTTCCAGTCGCCTCAAAAATAATAAAAGTAATAAATTAAGCGTAATTTCAAAAGTAATTTAAACTTTCAAAAAAGTACCCAAGTTCAACAAATATTGAAAAAGAAAGTAAAAACATTTAACACTCACAAGTACCCCAGTGAATATTAAATTTCAATGATTTATTACCTTCGAAAATCGGTGAGGACAACGGTGCGTATTGTGTTTTGCGTAAAAAAAATAACCGAGGCAACAAATGAGATTAAGTGTCATAATTTATAAACGTCTTAATATTTTACCGATAAATATCTCACCAATAATTCACCGTTCCGCATGGAAGTGAGATTGCATTAGTTCCTAGCAAATAAATTCGATTTCGACTACCATTTATTAAACTTTCTCAAACTAGGCCTCGGCTGAAAAATGTGCGCTTGTCCGTTTACCGTTACAATATGTCGAAACCTGTAAGTTCGAAATTAAACACCGACAGTTTATCTTGCGGAAATTAATTATTCGGCGTCGCCGCGGACGGAAACCCCTTTGGATTTTCACCTTCCACCTTTGCCCCACACCGACGCACGTTCTAAATTTTTTTTTCACGTTGTTCGAGCCGAACCCGAACGGCTCGCGCACCGCCTCACAGAAAACGGAAAATATTTCACGGCTTCGAGTACAGCTGATAAAAGTTATTCGCGCGGTCCAGGGCGTCCCGAAGTGCGCATCGACAAGCTTCTCCCGGGGGCTGGATGTAAATAATTAAAGAGTCCCACCAAAAACAAATATATCGTTTCGCGCAGTGTGATAGATGATGCTGCTTATTTAGCGTATAAGTGGGGGCGCCGGATTAACCAAAGAAAGATGAGGAAGGGGGCCCCCACAGGCTTTTGAGACTGTGCCCCGAGGTGTGCGAGGAACATCGGGGTTCAAGGGCGTTCTGCCGTGAACGCTCGAAGGCGAGGCAATTAGGAAACTCAGCATGGTGCCAAAATCTCTGCCCTCCTCGTTTTCTTCGCTCGCTGGTGCCTTCCTACGTCTCGTCGCGCCAAGATCCGCTCCTAAACAGCGTACCCCGCACTTTCAACAGCCCCTTTTTTTCAAATTCTTTTCATTTTCATTTTTTAATTCACTTTCCTTATTATTAAGCAAAGGGATACTCTTACGTGCGGGTGAGATTTTACATTTCTGTAGTAAATTTGCAACAGCTAATAACTAAATATCTACCTGCAATGATTAGAAATTTAGATATTTCATAAAATATTTATGTAATATTTATCAACATTTGTCATCAAGGAAGTATAATGAAAATAACTTGGTTAAAAGTTGAAAATTCGTTAAAATTATGTTTTTCTATCATGTATCAACGTGATATGCGAAAGGCATAAAACATTTACAAAATTGTCTACTGTTGAACAGCTTGCCACAATGTTAAAATAAAATAAGCGAGTATTATTAGTTTGTTTCTCTCTTCAGCTTTATCTCCAGTACTAAAGAGCGATGATCGAGCATTCAGTATGACACGAGCCCAAGAACCCTACTCAACTATTTAAAATGAATTGATTGATTGACTTTTACCATAAGCGATTGACGCTATGTATACAAAGTTGATGAATACTTTGACATTGCTTATACAATGATTTTTTAATAATTGTTATTTGTATTGATAATTAATTGACACGCTTTTCAAAATTAGAGTATTCAATCCACTTGACTTCTTTACTCCTATAAAAGATTATTTCTAACAAAATGTTTATTTCCTTGACGTATATTCATTTGAATAAAAACTCAGTTTTCACTTAAATATAATTAGGGGGCAGACGGGTTAAATAATGAGCTGAGGTATGATAATAGGACATATGAATAATACTGTTGAACAGTTTGATTTAGGAACTGTAGTAAGAAAGGTCGATTAGACTTAATACAATAAAATATATTTTATATGCATCTTAAAATTATTTGGAAAATATCTAAAAATATTGTCTAAGACCAGAAATATTTGTTATTTCTACTTAAACATTCAAAACAAGTATCAAAAATAAATGAAAATAAATGTAATACGTATATCTACAGTATCGACACAATTACTACACCGCTATGATAAATTGTTATATGTGTATAACATGAAATATTATATAACAGTTATTTTATTATTCATCTTAATTATGAAATGATAGTCATTCATTGATTTATTTTGGCTTATTATCCATTTATTTCCTTGAATTACCTATCTAATATATCAAAATATTATGAGCGCCATCTATACACAAATGATGGAACTTAATGGCAATCGAGATATATTTCTATTATGAACGTGTTAAACGCAATAAAAATAATGAATAAATCAAAATTATTGATGTTTTGCAATTAAATAATCGACCTCTAATAGTTCATCACAATGATTTATACAAATTGCGTAAAGTTTTTTTTACACTACTTACAGTCGATAACAAATTAAACCGTTATCTTTTTACGGTAATACACACTGCTAAATAACGTGGATAATTTTTTTCTGAGAAGATAAAAGGTTACCAACAATCAAGTACTAACAGTTTTATATTTAATTACATAATCATTAAATTTCGTTATTTAATTCCAGTCTTTTCTCGTATGATCTTAATTAATTTTATTCGAAACTCATTTCTATATACAATTTTATTCAAAGTTAATTCTTTATAACAATATAAAAATGTTATCAATTTATTATAAAAATATCAATATATTATTAATAAAATATTATTCAAATTTTTTCATTTATAGATATATATCAAAAGATATATACTTACTAACCACTATAACAATACATAATATACATCTAATATTTTGTTGTGTCATAAATAAATTTAATATAGCTGTAATATACCTAAAAAAGAAAACATTTGTAGCTTTTATTTATATCGCAAATTAAATGTCTTATTATTTTCAGCATAAATTTATATATGTCATACATAACAAACAGATTTTTGTCATAAACCTTTAAATAATAGATTTTTAAGTAAAGTAATCTTAACGAAAAAAGTAACCAGATTAAAAGTGAAGTACTAATACATATAATTTCGTACAAAAATGTTGACAATATACCAATAGATGTATATATCGCAATCCGTTTATTGTCTATTTTTGTATGTTTCAATATGTTATATACATTTTTTTATTTATTCATTTAATTAAAAAAAAAGAACACTTAAATATCATAAAAATAACTTTGAGTGAAAAAATCATTACATTTACATCAAAATTACCGACTGATCTTTAAATTTTTCGAAGTCGGGTTAATGTTTTACCGTTTGCTCGCTAGATGTCTCACGAGCTGCGAGTCAGAAAATTGTTCTCGTAACTGGACTAAGTGTTCAAAATGCTTAACTACGGTTTACGAGCGGCGAAAAGCATACTTACCTGGCGCAGAGGATACCGTGATCAACAAGGCGGTTCCTCCAGGGCGAGGCCTATCCATTGCACTACGGACGGGTTGACCCTTGCGAATGCCCCTAATGTGGGCATCTCGGGCGTATAATTTTTGGTAGTTGGGAACTGCGTTCGCGCTGTTCCCTAAGAATTAGATCCAAACAAAAAAAATACTCACTAATTGAGAAAAAAGTACTTCTTAGAATTCTTTTTAATTTTAATATTATGACAATGTTATTAATATATCTAGTTTTATCCGCGAAAATCTTAATCATATTTTAGGCATATGTATTTTATTCTCTCTTAAAAAAACAATACTAAAAACCTATATTTATATTCATTGCATGCGTTAAATTATTATTACTAACGTTTTAGTTCTTTTTTATTTTCCATATAGGATTAAATTATAATTCACGGGGTGTTTATTGAAATTAAACGCGAAAATTTTTAAAACTAAATTAATATTAATTACGAAAATCGACTTAAATTTAATTTGTAATTATCGCTATACATTAAAAACAATCAGTTCGCTTAAATTACATTTTACAATAACTTGATAGTTTTATAATTATTACTTAAATTCTAGTCATATTGGTAAAAAAGATTTATTACATTTATAGAATTTAATTCTGTTATTTCTTTAGTAAAGTTAAATTTGTATTTATGAAAGTGTAACAGGTTTACAAGAATTTAAATATTACACTTAACATGTGCAAATTTTAAAATAAATTATGCACAACAAATTGAAATTTCCTATAACATTTCTTCCCACATGAGAATATAATATATTGATGTTGAAATAATCTTTTGTTGTGTTTCTATGGTTACCAGACTATTCTTTGCAGAAAAGCATTCAGTCATCAACAACACTTCAGCGAAACAACGCAACAATTGAACTATAATTCATCATTTTTTTTAACAATTAAAAATATTTTAAATGTTATTGATACATTTATATTTGATATTATTTTTTCTTTTTCCTTTAATATATCAATTAATATTATTTAATTAATAAAAGAACATATTAAATCCTTTTTATTTAACATAGCAGTTACTATTTTAATTGTTAATTTACTTTTTTTCAGAAAATGACTACCAAAGCAGCAAGCCATCGATGTCAAATGTGCAACAAAAGGGATATACAATTGTACAGGTAATTGTCAAATTTCACGAAAGCGGCAGTTGAACTTGAATTGACACACGTGTAAGTGCAGTCATATTCAAGTAAAAAATGAACTTCTCTATAATTTAACGAAAATATATTTAAAACATGATTAAGAGGAAATCTTAAGATACTTAAAAAAGTAAAATTTTAATTGAAATAATTGCTATAAAACACAGAGAAGAATTATTGTACTAAAACCTTATAATAGACCAATGTTTATAAAATAGGAAAAAAATCCGTGTAAATATATTTATACATTTAATTACAATTATAATAAAATCCTCAAAAGATTTGTTAAAAGCTTAACAGAAATTGTATGAAAGGGACGACAAATAATTTATCATAGTTATTAAAAACCAAAGGAAGGATTGTAAATAATTTTGATGATAATACATTAATATGATATATAAATTAAATGTAAATTAAATTCATATTGATTCATAAAAATTATTATTTAAAGTTCACATCTTTTTTATAATAACAAAATTCGATTGATTAAATGTTAATTTCATGTTATTTTACATGAAATATGAAATTTTAAATTTAAAAAAATCTTAATTCGTATTAATTGACTGTATTAATATATTTCAAGTACAATTGCCGCTCTATAACATTTTTTATTGTATTATTGTTTGTAATGCAAGCCATTGATACAAGTTTAACAGAACTTTATAAATTAAAAAATGTTCAATTCAGTTTAATTTATGAATTAAAAAACTTTTTTGCAGTTTAATTCTAATAACATGGCATAGAGAAAAAATGTTACAATAAATTTTCACGATTATAATAAAACCAAATTACTTTATTTTAATACATAATTTGTATTATACGTGCGTTCTTTTATACAATTAACTATTACTTCATTATATTTTCAATAAAACCAGACGGTTTTACAAGTTAAAAAGTTGTGTTTTTATTATTTGCGAGAAGTTTCTAAAGATTTTTAATTTATTAAAGAAATGATATAATAACATATCCTAATTAAAATAGTTGGAACATTTTTACACTAAATGTACTGTTTGTGTTAAAACCAAATTTAATCCCATGTATTAAATAATTTTAATTTGTAGTTTATTCTCATTTCTAAATATTTTTGTAATAACTAAAATTGTAATAGAATATCATCTTATTATCATAATTAATAAAAACAAATTAAATTGTGGATATGAAATCTCTTATTTTTTTTTCTATAATGATTTTGTAGCAATAGATGATAAATTCTGTTTACCATACACGGAGAGAAAAGATTAATAAAATTTACTGACATTCTTAGTAAACTGGTTATATATTGGCAAAACTTGAAAAATTACTATCTTAAGTTAGTAAAACGTATCAATTTGTTGAAAATGATTCTTAGAAAGCTGACACTTTTTACTAACCTATGACAGTAATTTTTCAATACTTGCAAGTATATGACCAGTTTAACAACAATGTCAGTAATTTTTATTAATCTTTTTTTCTCCGTGTAAATTTATAATACAATTTACGGCTTTGGAAACAGATATCCTAATTTCAAGTTAATATATTATAATGTACTCGCAAATAGCTTTCTCGTGATATCTAGTTATTTCTTTAAAAAGTTTATTATAAAATTACTGTTAATATCGGACTCTGTTCATTTTAATTATACTGATACATGATATCTCCAAAATCTATCAAATTTTATTTTTATTGAAAAATTTCTAAACGCGTTTGCAAAGTCAAAATAACTATTGTTATATAAATATAATGAATGTTATCTAATTATTATAAATCAGAAAAAATTTTATTTAACTTATTTTTAATTAAACAATAGTAATTTTTTCTACAAATATTTTTTATAGTATAGAATAAATAACGTGTTTATTAATTTTACTGGAATTATATAATTATTTTTATATTAATAATCACAGTTATCCATTTCTTACTATAATTCTTAAAATTTTCGCAATTAAATTTAAATTTAACTTTTTCGAACGTATTAAAATAATTTATTGACAGATCGATATTTATTATGTATTGACTGGATTAAACTTGTGTTGGTTTACGTTTCTAGATCAGAAGTGTTATCATTAATATTTTGTTTCATAGTAGAAGTTTGCCAAAAATGGGTTCAGAAAATTACTGCAAAAGTTTCACCTACAGAAGCCCTCACACGGTTGTTCACTGCCATAGAAAATACCGTAATCCTCCAAGGTAAGGTACAAAACTTTAAATAGTAAATTTCTTCTTCAAACATATTTTCATTAATAATTATTTTGTTGTAAGATTATGTCTATATTGAAAAGTGTATTAACGCATAGGAAGTAAATGATTGCAATCTTGATGTGTTATAATAATAAAATTTTCAATTATGTAAATTTGGATTATTTTTTGTAACATGTATAAGGAGAGTGCTGATTCGATATATTACATAGAATTTATTTGAAACCATTTGTAAACTTCTTATCATTCTTTTTGTTGGTTTTAAAAATAATATTCTCCAAGCTATGTTTTATTAACCTTTTTAGTAAGCATTTATGACATTTAGACTTTCTTTTCTAACTATTTTATTTAAAATTATAATTATTATTAATTCAATATGAATTTTATCATTAAATAACTCAGTCACTTTTCATATCAATCTACTGGATATAATACAGCAATTGAAGTCGTTGTTATCTAAAACTAAAATCTCGAAGGAGTCGCGTGTCGTCCTAATATCAGATTTGGCGATTTCGCCACTTTTTATCAAGTAATGCTGTTCTAGAAAAATCGTTACGATTATTTACTACGCAAAAGTTCGATGATTACAAAAAGTAGCAGGAATGATTTAAACCTAATCCGGGATATCAATCTGTCATGGAAGTCCGAAGTGAAAAGTTTAATGAACGAATTTGGTTCGCGTAATGTACAAACTCTCGGAGATTACGAACTTCGAGTCGGTTATTTTCGACGTTAAAAAATGACTGCGTGATTTTTATCACGAGACCATTTGTTATGGCGAGAATGGAAAGAGAGTTAATGAGATCGAAATTTGGATGTACATTTAAGGTATTCGCAGGTAAATAACCTCTAAACAAAATGTTTAATATAAAGGTATTAATGAAATTTATTAATGTCAGCGATCTTAAAGTATTATTCAAGTTTTTGTTATTAAATACAAAAAATTATGATACTTAGTAGAAAAAAAAAATTTAGTTTTAGAAATAATGCTTTGTTATCATTTTTTTTCTTTTATCAATGTAGAATAGTTTTAAAAAATAATTTTGCTTATTATAATGATGATTTTATATTGTGAAACACTTACGAATAATGAAGAATAAACAAATGACCCTAGTAAAAATCAAACATATATGGTCATATATGGATTAAGAAAAAACCTATATGTTCATATATGGATTATGAAAAAAACATACATGTTCATATATGGATTACGAAAAAAAAATTTTTCTTTATCCTATATGATCCATATATGAAAATATATGTTTTTTCTTAATCCATATATGACCATATATGTTTTTTTCGTAATCCATATATGAACATATATGTTTTTCTTAATCCATATATGACCATATATGTTTTTTCTTAATCCATATATGACCATATATGTTTGATGTTTACTAGGGGAGTTTAAAACCATTATGTGATAGGTAGCAAAGTTAGATTAGTTATAAAAAGAAACTGTTATTTTTAACCACATAACTGCTAATTAATTAAAACAAGTGAATTAAAATTAAGACATTTAGTTAATTAAAGCAATTAAATTGTTAATCTAATATATATGGTTAATGTATGGTAATAATTGATTTCAATATAAGGAAATTATTAAAAGACATGATATATTTACCAAATATTTTTAATAATTAGCTAATTTATTGGGATTATAATAAAACTCCCAAATTGTAATACACTTAAAGTTCACTTAATTATTTTAATTTATTGTTATCGCTGACCAGCATTTAATGCAGTCAAAAATATGGCATTTTTTCTACTTAGCATGACTAGATGTCGTGTCGTGTCACTGAAATTTTTAAATCATCTTACATATTTCACTGCAGTTTGTAGGAATTATGAATTCCCTGCTATATGTAAATTACAACTGCATATAAATATAACTGATTTACATTGGGTTAAACAAATACTAATATTTTTGTTTAGCATATACTTTATTTTGATACATTTAAATTGCCGTTGAAATATTTTTATTTATTAAAAACATACATACATAACTTTAAATACATCTTATTCTACTAAATTTTTAACATTATTTTATGCACTAAGGTACAAACAAAATAAAATAATGTTAATAATAGAAAAATTACAATAACACTTTATGGCAAACGTAAGACAAACTTCTTGCATTGGTAGTATCATTGAAATAACATATAACTTATAAAAACTATATTCATCATCTTAAATATTATTTATTTGAGTGCATTTCATTACCATATTATTAGTTGAGTAATTGCAAAATAATTTTGGAATTAATTTTCGTAAGTAAATACTTAATTAATTTAATTAACTGCAAATTTATATTCCAGATCATTTAAAATTTAAATCCAAACCATTTTTTAAACATGTAAATATACATATTTTGAAAAACTGTTAAAGCAATAGAATTGAATATTCCTCGTAATTAATAATTTTACACCAATTATAAGAATAAAATCTGTTTATATGAACATTCTATGACATATATTTGCATTAAAAGATTAAACAGTAAAAAATGTAGAATTTCAAATTAAATCGAAGACAAGTTAAGTATTTTAAAAAAAAAACTTTTAGTGGAAATTTTATTCAACACTAATGAATTGAAACACACTATACCTTTCGAATACATTTCCCCGTGGCTTCTGTTAAGCATGCGCTACCGAGTGGTCAATGATATCGAGTGGTCAGTCTTAAAAATATATACACCACCTTGCCAGTTCTACTGCAGTATATATTCAGTAACCATAAACTTATTGCCTAGTAGCGCGATGTACCAGTCTTGCCGGGATGAATAGTGTTTACTTTTTTTACATCATCGATCACTTATCGTCAAAATCGGATTATATCAATTTACAAATCCTTATCCCAGTTTCGGTTTTATTAACTTTAATAAACAAGTTTGTTTGAAAATATTATTGTGCCTGCAACATGTTAATTGTGACATAGCGCTATTCTTAAAGGAAAACATCTTAAAGGGAACTACGTGATTTTTTGTAATCTTTAAAAGGAAGGTAAAATAGTTTAATCAACTTAGAACTATTGTCTCCAAACGTAGTATCCTTGATTCTTAAACTTTTATCGTTCGAACGAAAGAGATATATTTGAGACACGAGAATTGGCGCGTTTAATTTCCATTAAAAAAGGGTTAAATAATCGAGCTTGTATTATCGAATTTCTTTCATTCATTTCTTTTTCATCTTTGCTTTCCATACGTCACGAAATACTAAACTTGTATTGATCGTGCAAAGAAGCAACAGTCTTAGACAAAGCAGAAAAAGTTAAACAAAGGGTATTTTCATAATGATGTGCCCTTAATTAATTGCTGCACGATTCATTGAATTATATTTCAAATTTGCAATGTTTTCCATCGATACACAAATCGATGCACTTGCTTTTGAATTCACGTGCGTACACAATGCGTAACTAAAATAAGATTACTATTTTATTGCGCATTTATTATTTACCGGTTATACCTGGGGTGTTACGACTGAAGTTAAAATAATAATTGCATGGCGATCTAATAATAACTTATTTCTATATTACTTCTGTGCATGTACTTTTGAGAATATATATTAACAAACATACATATTATAATAAAAAATTAAATAGAATTAAAATTATGTGAAAAATATCAATTCTTTAGTAGTAGGATCTATTTTTTTTATTTAACATTTTATTTAAAATAGATAAATATTCCTTTTACCATAATAAAAGGAAAATTCAATTTAAAATTCAATTTATTTGGTAGCTTATTTTTTAATATTTGTCACTTTAATGAGTTCGCGAAATATTCTAGTAAATATTTGCTCTTGTAAATTCTCGCGTTCATAAAAGTTAATAGCTTTAACACGCTACATAATGTAATTCATTTACTTATATTCATAAAGTCTAGCATTTCCATTAAATATAAATAATATTGAAACAGAATAGAACATATTAATAATGTAGTAAGTAATTAAAGTTCAATAAAAGTCCGATTACATTTGATTACAATTTGTTGAACTTACAGGTTCAATACAACTATGAGAGTTATTTATTATGTATGATTTAATTTGCTTCAGTGAATGTATTGCTTTTAACATTTTCCACGAGTTATATATAAAATATTATATATAACATTTTATAAACTGTAAAACGATAAAGTAAGAATTATAAAGCATTCTCACTTACTACTTATTCAACTACAGTATATTATTTCCATTTTGTTATACTGAGTGCAAAATATTTTGAAGATAATTTCGAATGTGTCAATGTAATGTATTTTAATTGCATAATGTTATAATGAATTTATTTATTGAATTTATGAAATGCTATTGTATATGGCATTCAAATATAATAATAATAATAGTGATGCAAAGTAGAAAGATGGAATATGGCGACAATGTAAACTATATTTTACAATAATATAATACACTGATACAATGGGAAATTTTAGTTTACAGCAAGCAAATCTTATCAAACTAATTTATACCAATTTTATCATAGTTTAGGAAAAAGTAGAATATTAAGATTATTTTATTACACAAGATAAACTAAACAGACTATAAATCAACTCGATAAGGTTCGCTTGCTATAAACTGTATTCATTTTTCATAAAAAATTTTCTGTGGGGATGATAAAGCTATTCTTTCATTGCATCCGTGCTTTCTTTCATAGAAAGAAAAAATACTCTCTAATTACATAATATATTATTGGATTTTATTATAAGCGATAGATAGTTGAGATAATAGATAATGAAAAGAATTATTTATCTTGTGTACATTCTTCTCTACAGTATTTAAAGTGTAAAATAAATTTTTGATTTTTAAATATAATTATGCTCTTATCTTTACAAAGAAAAATTAATTAAATATATATAATGTTTATATTTTTGACAAGTAAAGATGACTTATTGACTTCATACTCTTTTGCTTCTGTAAACAGATTATGATGCAACTAATATTGTTAATTTGAATTATTGTACATATTTGTATAACCATGCTTCTAACTCCATCTTTCCATGACTAACAATAAAATTAAGTACAATACCTTTACCTTATAAATAACAATCTTTATGAAAAATGAAATCTTGTTTCTCTCGTATATAAATAAATTGTTCTAAATATCTTACAAACCAATATTAAATGTAGAAAGGCATTTTAAATAAAAATGATGTGTCGTATGGAAATGGCAATTGAACGCGCTAAAATATTTCAAAGACAATTGACCGATTAGAGCCCCTTGTTTCTTCCCTCCGTAACTAAGATAAGAATAACCTTCATGATTAATTCAGTCCGAATGCATCAGTCAAAGAAAACCCAGGTGAACTAGAGCGCGATGAAAAATATTTGCAGTCGATCGATCGGACATTGGACAAGACGGTTTCGCTCATACGGTCAATCTAGGATTCGCAAAGTCGTGATCCGGAACGATCCCCCGGCGTCACGCGACATTGCAAATGCATGCTCCTGGATGTCGAGCAAATAACGCCGATCGGTCTCTCGCCCTTCGCAGTGCCCCGTTAAGGACGCGAGACGCGTCCTCAATCAATGGCAATGGTAGATGGAAGTTATGACGATGAATTAACGAGGCTGACCGCGATACGACGACTCGGGTAATTGATCGCCCGTTCGGTCGGTTCGTCGCGACATGCCGGCTGGAATTTCGGCCTTGGCACCGACTATGGACGGCGTGTCCTTCGACCATGAGAAACACGCGCCCGCATTCACTGTCATCCAGAAGGATGGCTTTGATAACATCAGTCTTCCCGTTATCCAGTCGGATAAGGATCAAAGCGACGGGGACTCTTCTTCCGTCAAGACGATCATCAGCGTCTGCTCCAAGAACGATAGCAACTCAAAGTTTAACAGCAGAAGGCGCCTGTGTAAATCCAACGATCATCTGGTTGCGGCTAGTTTACAGGTAAATGCATTGTATCCAGAAGCAAATTCACACTATTTTTTTTTTTTTTGCAGTGTAGATGAAGTAAAATTTCTAAAGCTTTATAGTAATATTTTTGACGAGATAAATGTTTTGTTAAACTTTATCTTGAAATCATTGTGGTAGGTAATAAGTTGCGTGGCTCGAGGTCAAATATTTCAGTGTATCGAGATCAAAACAAATAACCATCAGATAAAACATTTAAATATCATATTTTATATTTAAATTCCATACAGAAATTGCTATAAATTAAAAGAAACTTTACATTTAGATAAAGATATTTAAGAAAGTACTTCAGAATTTATGAAAACAGATATGGTTTAAAAGTTGCTAATGAAGGGATCATGGCGAAATTAACTTTCTCTATTTTCGAAAAATAAATTGTTAAGTTACTGAAAAATAATCAGTTCGATATTAATTAATAACTCGGATATATAATGAATTGATTGAAGGATACGTGTAAATTTTTTATTAATTGTTTAATACACTGAGAAAAAAGTTGGGATAAAAATTATTATACTAGATGTAAAGATGGGGACAAATTACAATTCTTCTCTTATTTAAAATACATTTTAAAAAAGGTTATCAGTATTGTACAAGTTATTATGATTCAGTATAATAAAAATGTTCATTTCTCTTATAACCTTTTTTAAACTGTATATTAACTAAGACAAGAAGATGTCATTTGTCCCCATTTTTACATACAGTATAATAATTTTTATCCTAATTTTTTTCTCAGTGTAGATCAATTTGATAATGATACATTATATTTATAGATTAAATATATTATTTGTAATATTAGCAATGAATTGAGGAAATTAACTAGTCTTGAATTAACTAACAATGAAGTTAATTAGTTTGTTACAATTTTTCTATTCCTTTGAGTTGAGACTGTTACGAAGGAAATTTTATGAATGGAAGTTAAATATATAAAATTAACTCTTTTGAAGAAAAGTAGCTCAAAACGATCATTCTGGTATTCTATAAATGAGTTTTATTGATTTACAAATATATTTACATAATGCCGTACATATAAGTACTTAGAATTATATTGTTAAAGCACTTGAACATAGCTATTAAAGAAACCGTTATAAAAATTCGGTACTAAAGTTGTTGATTACACTTAATAGTAACATCACACACAAAGTGATGAAAAAATAAAAGTGGTTGTACAGAAATTTACATGAATTTGTTACATGTAATTTGCATTCCAAAATTGATTGGTGGTTTATGGCTCGTGGAAGGTGTTGTAAATTGGTTCAAATATATAAATTAGGAATTAGAGACGCAAGGATACCGGTAATTGTTTCATGAAATAATAATTCATAATAATTTTGAACCATTCGTTACGATCAGTTATTTTGTCGTAAAAGTTTTTTAGATATATAATTATGATCTTGCTATATGTGAACAATTGTTAACTTATTTACTACAATAGTAAAAGAAAACTTTCGTTTTCCTCTTGATAAAAATGAAATAGTCTTTCTCAATCTTAAATTTAAATTTACGATTCATATATTGATTAGCCTCTATGTTTTCATTTGAATATCGTAGTAATTTATCTATTCATATTTCTCACATTTTGATCAAACAGGAACACCACTTCTAAATGTAGATCGCAGATCAATTTGGAAAATATAATCCCAGAATTCCAGTTACACTGTAGAATTAATTATTTGTCTTATTTTAAAAATTGATTAACGTTATTTATAAGTTTATTTACATATTATCTTCGAATTATATTAAATTTATATTACAAGCATAATAGATTAGATCGTAAACTATTATACCAAAGTGTAAATCACGAACATATTACTGACATTCATAAATTTCCTTTATAACGTGATATCAAATTAATTAAATATTCTGTGATATTATTGTAAATTCACACTGATATTGCATCACATTTATATCATATGTATGATGTTGATACGAAAGTTAGTTTCCAACCTAGTCAATAAAAATATTTTTCACGGCGTTAATTTCTTTTTGTTAACAACCAATTAACGATACGCCATAATATTTTTGTTACAGAATCATCAAATCAGTCCTCTGAAAAGCAAACACAGTATAAGTCATGGGAATCTACGAGAAGATGACAAAAGTTCAAACCATTCCGATAAGTCGTCCATGGTTCTATCTACCGCGGATTTTAACGAAGTACTGAATGCGAAACTGCGACGAATTCAGGAACGCGAAGAGGAAGCCGAGCAGGCTCGTTTGCAAAACGCCAAGCTTAATTACGTGAATCATCCGAAACCCTTCATCACCACCGTAAAAACTGGCGAATTCTTAATGCCTCCCCCGGAAGTGGCCACTCTTCTGGGCATCACCTGCAACCATCTTGGCCCGAATTCCGAAGAAAGTGACCTTCAGTGTCGCGCCAGGTTCAAACATCTGATGGCTCTGAACCAACGGAAGCCGGAAGTGCGCCATCAAAGTCACAATGCGCGTTGTCCGGTGGCGCTTCGAGCCACGGAAGAATTTTCTTACTTCCCGTCGAATGCACCTTCGACGAATGCCTCGCTCGATGAACGCCTTAGGAAGCCAAGAAAGCTAGACTTTGTGCAAACGTAAGTTACGAAGGATCAAGAGTAGCTTGTATGGCGAACAAATCAATAACTGGATGAACGAGCAAAATACATGCTGTGGGGCTATTGTTAAACACGGCTTCGTGTGATTTGACGATTTTTATCGACGCTCGTTAAAACGTAATTTTAGCGGCGGTGTTGTGGTCACGAACAGTGACGATGTTTCATGATTTTCAACCAAATTTTGGTGCTATCGCGTTGGGTTGTCTACTTTTCGAATTCAGTTTTCGATTCAGGTTTATCAGATTTGTTTAATAATCAATCAATGTCGAATTAAGTCGAATATATTTGATCAAATGTACGCTTTACCATAAGCTAACCTAAATATGAGATGTGCAGAGCTAAACTTGATCAAAGTCTGATTATTTCTGATTTGAAGAACTTGATAAAAATTGTATAATATCTCGAGAATAGGTGTCAACTTATGATACAATTTATTAACCAATATAATAAATTATATTATAAATATAGTAATTTCAGCTATATTTATCAGTAAATGTTATAAAAAGTACACACACACACACACATCCGCAAGTTATTAACAATATAGTAAATATTATTATGTAATTTTCCTCGGTGTATATCACATTAAAATTAGGATGTTATGATTATGAATTTTCATTAAAATTGTAGACAGAATTACAGAAGAATTTAATTATAAAACAGATCCAATAAAATAAATATAATTATTTAATATTTTAGTAAAATATGATAGTATTAAAAAGCGACTTGTGTTTTTAGCCGTACACCTCGTTTCCCAAAAAAATTGGATCCCATCGAAGGAGACGTGAATGCCCTCCTAAACCGCGGGTAACACTTTGAAGTATTGCTTCTGACATCATGTTTCATTTGTTTTCAATTGCCAGAACTTGCATGACAGATCGATTCCTTAACATTTGGGTTCAGTTACTGCTCAAATTTAAACGTCTGGCTATGTCACATTATTCAATAAATTTCAATTTTTAATAAAAAAGAAAAGAAAAATGAAAGAATAAAAGTGCTCAGTTAGTCAGTT
The DNA here is from genome assembly GCA_022817305.1 of Leptoteleia sp. ZL-2020. Lineage (NCBI taxonomy): Eukaryota > Metazoa > Arthropoda > Insecta > Hymenoptera > Scelionidae > Leptoteleia > Leptoteleia sp. ZL-2020. The sequence goes on along the minus strand of JABFPN010001525.1, from coordinate 4,519 downwards.
TCAATGAAAATGATTATTATTGGCAATGTTGATAATAAAGAACTCCATCATAAATTATACATAAATTCATAGCCAGACTAGGAATGTATGAAAATCATGATAAAAATGAAACAAGAATTTTAGAATGTCATTTATATGTTTAATTATCACGTTGCTAATCAATTCATTAGCTAAGTTTTAAATCGCACTTTATATTTTAGCAAATTATATTTATAACATTTAAATTAAATATTGTTTATATTTCTTAAGTTGTTGAACAATGTGCTTGCAGAAATTTAAGTAATTAATAAAATCTTGAAGTTATTTGGTAAATAATAATAGATAGAAAGTTTTTTAAAGAATAAAAAATAAAAACAAAAAACAACACAATTTGAAATTTTAGAATCTATCATCAGAAGAATCAAATTATTTCTTATTTTTGCATCATCATATTAAACTAGTGATAACCTTTATAATTTTTTAATATAAAATATTCTTTGCAATAATGCTTTTTAATTTTTGATGCGGGAACTGCTTTTTTTTGTTTGAAAAAAATAAATTTGATGATATATTAATGCATTCAAAAAAACAGTCTTTTTTACAACATGTATCAGTTATTACCATGTAAATAGATATTCATCTTTATAATGTTACAGAAAAAGTAATTGAATTTGCAAATTTAGCAAATTCAATTATTCTTTTTATCAAGCCGAATATTATAATTGGTAATTTAACAATACAGTGAAGGTTTTATAAAACAAGTTCTTACTAAATTATAAATAATATTTAAATATTTATCATACAGAAAGTTACCATTCGACCATGCAACCTTGTTGTTTGCAATTTGAACCTTGTAATTAACATGCTTTACCTAATTGAAATTGGTTGTCTACCTAGTAATACATACAAATTATTAATTTGCAAACTGTAGCGATACTAATAAATCTTTTGATACATATGAGTTAATTTATTTTCAAACAGTGACCAATCATCTCCTTGTTCGAACATCATATATGATAAACGCGTAGTGAGAGGGACAACTTATACATCGGCACTGGTAATAATTAATCATTATTTACTGAATAGTAATAATTATTCTACAATATTTTCATCTCCTTTATCTTCTTCTTTTACACATATACAGATTGACTGCGATCGACCAACGAAGCAGGTAGATTTAAAGAAAAAGCAACTATATCGTAAACAAGCCAACTTACAAACAACAAGAGAAGCCGTATTACGTTGCAATTCTCCACCACCAATTCCAGGCAGAACACATGAACCCGTGCAAACTGAACAATATCTTGAAGAAGTAAACAACTAATTTTTATCATATAATTCTTTTATTATATAATTCTTCACAACACAAAAATAACATGAAAATAACGTTAAAAATTACTAATTATTAATGTAAAAGTTTATTTTACTGTTGATTAGAGACAGTTTGTTTAATAAAAGCACTTAAAGTATAAATCATAATGAATTCTACAAAATTTTCCTAGGTATAAATTTTATTGACTCTCAAAATTCTAGCAGTAAATTTCCACAATTTCATAAGAATTCTTTAAAAATTGTCCGTTCCAGTTTTCGTATAAAACGGAACAGTTTTCAAATATAATTTGCTGTTATATAGCTTGCTGAAAAACCAGAGGAACTTGAAGCTGCAACGCAAACTGATTACTTTCTCGATAGGCCACCGACTCCAAAATTTTGTCCCCCGAAAAGGGGAAAAGATGCCTCAACACAAATTAAATCCGGAGAAGTCAGTTTCTTTGTAACATAAATAAAATTGTTCATTTTCAGTTGTGTCTGTATATTTAAAAGCTATCACGAAGAATTATGAAGTAAGTATAAACATAAATTCATTACGGATTTTCTTTTTAGCTTTACAATTACGATGAAGAAGTGCAACCAATTTTGGAAGTTTTAGTGGGGAAAACAATTGAACAGGCTTTGGTGGAAGTTCTTGAAGAAGAGGAAATAGCTTCGCTAAAAGAACAGCAAAGAAGATTCCTTGAATTGCGTGCAGCTGAAAAGGCTGAATTGCAACGTTTAGAAGAACAAGAAAAGAGACTAAAAGAAGAAAAGGTATTCATGGATACATTTTGTAAATGAGATTAATTTATTGTAAAAATAGGTTTATTATTAAAATTACAACAGAATTATTTCTATATAGTATGGTTTAAAAAAAAACTTAATAATAATTATAAAAATTAATAACGGTTTCGATGTTTTGAAGGAGTGTCGTTTCGCAAAAGAACAAGATGAGAAAAAAGCAAATGAAGAAATGGAAGATCGTGTGGCTGTCACAATGATGTTAACTAATTATATAGCTGAACTTCTTCCAGCTGTTCTAGAAAGCCTCCACATGTCAGGCATTTTAATAGACGATATTAAGACTGGCAAGTTGAAAATCAAATTGAATCATATGTTTATTAAGATAAAACAAATGTGAATTTCAAGTTGATATAAAAGCTATATAAATATCGCATCTCATTTTATGAAGAATGTACGATGATTGAATACTTGCTTTGTGTTACGTACATATAACACAATGAAATTCACTGCAGTTAGAATTATTTTTTCTTTTTGTAATGTAAACATTTTATTCAAAACTACACTAAAAAGATTGAAAATTATGTTTGTTATTTTTAAGATGTGGAAGAAGATTTCATGCCATGGCTGACGAAAGAAGTCAGGAAAGAAGTTGGAAATGTTGTTGAAAGTAGAGAATTATTAGAAGGTAAATTTAATGCATTGAAATTGCATGGTGAAAAATATTTACAATTTGTAACTAATTAACTGGTTCATTACACTAGATTAGGCAAAAATAGCTTGTTTAATTAATTAAGACAATGTTTTTAATTGTTTGGTAATTAAAACCATACAATTTGATAGCACAAATTATTACAATGCATTATGCTGTTAATAATATTTTGTAATATTAATATATTATAATATTAGTACAATGATTCTGTTTTCAACGAGAAAAACAAATGCTATGAGTAAAAGAGAATTAATTATTAACTAAAAGTCATTAATTAGCGGGTTTAAGGTGCTAGTGCAGATAGTAGACCAAATAAGAATATGATGCTAATTAAAGCTGAAATACATTTATTGTTAATGACGTAATATCGAACAGTCGCTTTCAAATGCAATTAAGTAGTTTTAGAAAAATAACTTAATGCATTCCGTAATTGATCAAATACGCAAAATTATATATATAATTTATCACGCCACTTCAAATATTTTAAACATGGCACACAGAGAAAAATATTTCTATAATTACAACGTTCATTTCTTTGTTAAGTTGTATATGTTATCTTTATGTTGAAATTTATGTTGCAATTACAGAAAATAATACTCTAATAGTATAATTGATTTATAAATGAAATTCATTTTAATCAAACGCTTTTGAGAATTGCAGGAAGAAAATATGAAATTTCAAACGTATAATGATAAAAAATAGCACTGGTTATGTTTTACTATTGAAAGAGCTGATAAGCTGACATTTTATAAACAATGTATTAACAAACGTTATATCATTTATAAAAAAAATAATAGTAATAAAAAAATTTAGAATAAATTTCACGATAAAATTAATAGCATTGAATTGGTTATAATTAGATTTTAGAAAGTACATTTCATTAGCATACATAATATAATTTCATTTTGTAAAATTTTTATAAGATTTAAAATCATTTTAGAAATAATTCGCGCAATCCTGGAAAATCGTGCCAGTATTTATCGAAGACTAGGCGAAGAATATGATTATATGCGCAATAAAAAGACGGAAGTGATGAGTGTCGAATTAGAGGGTAAATCGAGCTCTGACATGAATATTCTCAATCACAAAGAATCTGATGCACAATAACTCTCAGAGGTAGATATATGTTACTTTAGTTATAATTATATTATTATTGAATTTTATATTGCTCTAACTAGACCATTTCAATAAGTACCATAAGATACAAAGCGAAAGACATGCTCAATATTTCTCGTCACTCGGGCTGTAAAAATCTAATTTTTCTACACTTCGTGTTTGCGAGAAATAAGAAACGCCGTGTAAAATATAATTAACAACATTTAACTTTTCAGGTTTTCGAATTATTTTAAAACCACTGGTAGAGGTACATGAAATTTATTTCAATAAAAACATTTTTTAACGAAAATGAATTTCTTTTTTTCACCTTTAAATCAATACGAATAAATAAATAACCGTTTGTAAAATGCACATATTGTTTCCAATTTTAAGAATTAAATAATATATAATGATATCAAAATGCATTAATCGTATTAGAATTAAATACTTATTCGCAGCATGCATGTTAAACTAGAATAAAATCTAATAATTTATACACTGAAAAAAAACCATTAAGAATTACTGTACTGAAACCTTAAAGCGAAACCGTTTGTACACCCAGTCCAGACGATTCGTGACCCATCTAAGTTTAATGTAAGAGAGTTTAAGTTGGTTATTCTGCTAATGAAAACAAATTTAGAAACGCAGCTTAAAGAAAAAGCTGTTGTTGTTGTTGTT